>CANXYI010377456.1:0-10104 GCA_948208565.1 Hura crepitans | reverse complement strand
GGGTATTGTTCCTGTATCTGAGCTTCGCTTTCCCAAGTAGCCTCTTCCATGCCGTCATGTTTCCATAAGACTTTCACCAACATCATAGTCTTGTTCTGCAATTCCTTAACCTCTCTTGCTAGGATACCAATAGGTTCTTCTTTATATGAAAAGTCTGGTCTTATTTCTACTTCATCAGCTGTCAAAACATGTGAAGGGTTCAATCTATATCTTCTCAGCATTGAGACATGAAACACATCATGAATTTGCTACAACTCTAGAGGTAAAGCTAGTCCGTAGGCTAATAGACTCACACGTTCTGTGATCTCGTATGGCCCAATGAACCTCGAACTCAACTTCCCTTTCTTACTGAACCTTAACACCTTTTTCCATGGAGATACTTTAAGAAAAACTTTATCACCAACTTTATACTCGATATCTCTTCTCTTCAAATCTGCATAGGATTTTTGTCTATCTAAATTAGCCTTCAGTCTTTCCTTAATGATCTTCACCTTCTCTTTAGCATCCTTGGCCAAATCTAGTCCCATAAGTTTATGCTCACTCAACTCGCTCCAACATAAGGGAGTTCTACATCATCTCTTATATGACGCCTCATAAGGAGCAATACTAAGACTCACTTGGTAACTATTGTTGTAAGCAAACTCTACCAACAACAAATATCTATTCTAACTACCTTTAAGCTCTATGGCACATGTTCGAAGCATATCCTCAAGAATCTGAATAATCCTATCTGACAGACTATCCATCTATGAATGAAAAGCCATGCTAAAACTGAGCCTAGTCCCTAAAGCATTTTAGAGTTTCCTCTAAAATCTCAATGTAAAATGAGGATCTCTATATGAAATGATGGAAGAAAGCACTCCATGAAGCCTAACTATCTCATCAATGTACAGTTCTGCCAATCTCTCCATAAAGTAATCCTTTCTCACCGAAATGAAATGCGCAAACTTGCTCAATCTATCAACCACTATCCAAATAGAATCATGCTTATTCCTAGTCATCGATAGTCCAATCAGCAAGTCCATAGTGATTCGATCCCACTTCCGTTCTGATATTGCTATGGGATAAAGCAAACCAAAAGGAACTTAATGCTTGGCCTTCACCTGCTGATAAGTGAGGCATCTAGTCATACAATAAGTTACATCTCTCTTCATGCTTGGCCACCAATATGTTATCTTTAAGTCTTAGTACATCTTTATACTACTAGGAAACATCATATACAGAGTATTATATGCTTCTTGCAGAATTTGCTGTCTCAAGTTCTCTTTCTCTAACACACATAGGCAGTTATGATAGTATAAATAACCATCTTCCTTAATCACAAACTCGATAGACTTCCCCTCTTGAATCATACTTATGATACTCTAAAGTCTATGATTATCTTTCTATGAATCCTTCACCGTCTGTATAAAGTTCGGCTTAACTTGCAACTCAACCAACAAACCGCCATCATCTTGTAACTTTAAACTTACATTCATTGCCTCTAAAGCTGAAATAAGCTTTTTACTCAAGGCATTAGCAACTTTATTAGCTTTCCTAGGATGGTAGTCAATAAAGCAATCGTAATCCTTGATTAACTCCATCTATCTCCTTTGTCTCAAGTTTAACTCTTTCTGCATAGGTAAATACTTCAAGCTCTTATGGTCAGTAAAAACATAGCACTTCTCTCCGTATAAATAATGCCTTTATATCTTTAGAGCAAACACAATAGCTGTGACCTCTAAGTCATGCATTGGGTAGTTTTTCCTATGAGGTTTTAAATATCCAGAAGCATAAGTAACAACCTTGTCGTCTTGTATGAGTACACAACCCAACCCATTTAATAAGGCATCACTGTATCTGGTGAACTGTTTCCCTAACTCTAGTTGAACTAAAATTGGGGCCACTGTTAACTTACTCTTGAGCTTGTCAAAACTTTCTTAACACTTGCTATCCCAATCAAATCTCACATCTTTCCTTAAAAGACATGTCATAGGGGCTGCAACTAAGGAAAACCCCTCAACAAACCTTATATAATAGCCAGCTAATCCTAAAAAAACTCTTGATCTCAGTCATGTTCCTTAGTAGCTTCTATTCCATCACTACCTAAATCTTACTAGGATCAAGCCTTATACCTTTTATCGATGCTATATGCTCTAAAAATGCTACTTCCTCTGGCCAAAACTCACACTTGCTAATCTTGGCATAGAGTTTTTCATCCCTTAAAATCTATATAATCATTCGTAAATGCTTCTCATGCTCTTCTCAATTGTTGGAATACACCATAATGTCATCTATAAAGACCACCACAAAATGATCTAGAAATACTATTTATGAGGTCTATAAATGCCGCCAGTGTATTAGTTAACTTGAAAGGCATCACTAAAAACTCATAGTGACCATATCTAGTCCTAAAAGCCATCTTGTGTATGCCTACCTCTTTTACTCTTAACTGGTAATACCCTAATCCAAGATCAATCTTAGAGAACACACTCGCCCCTCTAAGATGATCAAAAAGATCATCGATATATGGTAAAAGATACTTGTTCTTGATGGTAACTTTGTTCAACTATCTATAATCCACATAAAGTCTCATAGAACCATCCTTTTTCTTGATAAACAAAATTGGTACACCCCATGGTGAAACACTCGATCTGATGAAACCCTTGTCTAGAAGCTCTTACAATTATATCTTCAATTCTTTCAACTTTATAGGAGACATTCTGTACAGAGCTATACAAATGGGTGTTGTGCTTAGTGTCACCTAAATCCTGAATTCTAACACCCGTTCTAATGGAAAACTGAGTAACTCATCTGGGAAAACATCCCTAAACTCAGCTACAATAGGAATCTAACTAACTTCCATTGTTTCCTTTATGGTGTCAACCACATAGCAAGATAAGCTTTATAACCCTTTTGCATCATCCTTTTAGCCACAGTTATCTGACTTGTCACTAGCTTGTAACATGATCTTTTTCTTCTTGCAATCCACCATGGCATGATACTGGGACAACCAATCCATGCCTAAGATAAGATTGAACTCATTGAACAACAATTCAATGAGATCCATAGAGAAAACCTGTCCTTGTACTAACAATGGATAGTCTCTATATTCTTTGCTTATTATAACATATTATCCTATAGGATTGCTAACCATCATATCAAAGCCAAGGTCATCTAATGCTAACCCCTAATCTAAAACCTGTGCAGTACATATATAAGAATGTGTGGACCCAGGGTCTATCAGTGCTAAAGTAGGTAAATCAAAGATATGAAATGTACTCGTAATAACATCAGTGGCCTCTACCTCTTATTTAGCTCTTATAGCATACTACTTCGCTGAAGCTCTACTCTCTATCTTGTCTTTCTAACTGGCCCTAGCTCTGCTTCATATATCTCTCCTGTCCTACTTTTATAAAAGAACATAAGGCTTCATCGGGTAATCTTTTTAAAAATGATCACTAGAACCACAACCCTAGCAAGATCCTAGTATGAGTCTCTAATATACTCCCAGATGTCTCATATGGCAAGTCTCACAAGCAGTTGTTATTGTACTGCCTGCAGTAGATCTATAAGCACCCAAAGTCTAAGTCTGTGCTCAGGTCTATGTTCTGGAATCTTACCCTGAGCTCTGTGATCAATCTGACTACTTGCCCTGATAATATCTGGACTGAGCACTCTTATGCTTCTTATCAGATGCATACCTAGAACTTCCTTGCCCATGTCCAAAAGATCCTTCGTAAAGCTGTCTCACTTTTATTTCAGCTCATTCACCATCTCTGTAGTGTGATAAGCTACTACTAAGGCTATAAAGTCTCGTATCTTCATAGGAGTAGCCTATTGCATGACATCTAAGTTCAACCCCTTCTCGAACTTTTTATAGCAGTCCTCTTCTATAGCAACCATTGCCTTCACATAGTAACTCAAATGAGCAAATTCCTTTTCATACTCAGAGATTATTCTATGTCTCTGCTTAAGACCCATGAATTCTTGGTATTTCTATTCCAAGTAATGCTCAATGACATACTTTTCCTTGAATTCCTTTAAAAAGAAATCCCATGTAATATCTACAGCTGCTTTATGTTCTGTGATTGCTTCCCACCTTTTCAATGCTTCTTCTAATAACATTGAGGTGGCACATGTAGCATACTCATCTTATGGGCATCTTAACTGTTACATAATACAGACTATCTTATCTAACTAGTACTCTACTCTACTAGACTCATCTAACTCTTCCCCCTTAAAGAACTCAGCCTAATTCTCGATCGGTCTCACTATATAAGTCCTTTAGAATGCTAGTTGTTATTGTGGACTGGAGGTGAAACAACTTATGCATTAGCAACCATAGTAGTAGCATTCACAGTAGCCATAACAACTACTATTGCTTGCCCAATAGAATCTAGCATCATTTACAACTAAGCAGGTAGACCTTGCTATCTAAGAAAAGCATGTCCAACATCACTAGAGATCACATACTTAGGTTGTGCCTCCTTTTATCCAAAGGCTGAAGGAGCATGACTTTCTACCCCTTTTTCTATAGTAAGCATAACGCTACTTCTTATATCCCGTACCTAAAGGCAAGAGAAATAGATTATGAGCCAAATATGTAATAGTATTTGATTTAAATGTATTATAACTCCTAAAGTGCTTTTATGTAACCCATAGGTGTAAAGGAAACCCTAACCAAATGCTCTGATACCACTAAGTGTAGGACCTTTTGCCCGATCTATACATCGGACCCAAACGGGAGATGAGTGCACACAAATCACTTTAAAACTTTTATGTGAGAAAACATTTCTTGACTCGAAAATGAAATAAAACATCAAAAACCTTTTGGCATGCAAATCAAGGTAAACATTAGGGTCATCATGTCAAAAATTTGATAGCATAACAGCTATACCGAGACACTTTCCCAAATTTTTACCTATTTAAAAACACTTTTATAAACTCAATAAACTCATCTTTAACTCCAATGGGTCCTCTTGACTCTCTAATCACAGCACAAACACAATAACCCTCAGGCTCTCGACAATCAACAATCTCATATGCAATATCATTAATCAACACACAACATGCAAGAAATAGAAAAGTAAAATCCATAGTTAAAATATTTGATACAAAAAAAACCGCTACAAAATACAGATTAGACCCAATCCCTCCAGGACCACAAAAGCACACTAACTATATAACCATTACATTTACATCATCACTACTATTACAAAAAGAATACAAAAATACCCATACAGGGGCTATCTTTATGTCTCCTGATATACAAAAGCTTTGGCTCTAATCTGCTGCCCTGTTACCTACGCATCGCAAACAAGCAATGCATTAAGCTTCCACTTAGTGGTGTATTAACTTGTAAAAGGGTTAGTTTTAACATGCCTTTATATATGCACAAGCCATTTTTGGATTTAATAATCACAACATGCATTTTTGGTGACTTATACACAACTATGCACATTTCAAGCAATAATCATGCCTTTAAATATCAATTATGCCAAAAATCACAAATATAATGTAATAATCAATTATAGGCCATAAAGCACAACATATATCATATTATCATCATAGCACTTATAAGAACCCGTACCGTAGTCATACATTGCAAAGAATAATGACATACATGTTTTTCAGTCATAATTGCCATTATGCACACATAAACTCATATATGCCATCATAACTGTCCATATTAATGTTTTGAGTTGTATTAACATGTAATCACCATTTATCATTATACGGATGAAAATAAACACATTTATACACCTCAAGACTAGTTTTGAGTCATTCGACCTCATTATGTCCATATGTCATATATTAGTGCCAGTTAACATATAAAACCAATATATGCATTTTTAAGCCATTTTAATTATTTAATTTATGCCCATATTAATAAGATAACTAACTAAGACTGGATAACGGAATTACTTAAGCCCAAAGGCACTCGAACTTATAGGTATGTATACTTAGGCTCGAAGGCTCTCACATTCATAAATGCATAAACTTATGCCTAATGGCACTCATATCTATAAATGCATAACACTTAGGCTCGAAGGCTCTCATACCCTTTAGGTATATAAATCTTAGGCCTAAAAGCTCTTATCCACATCAGCACGTAATCTTAGGCCCGAAGGTTCTCACATCTGTCGTTGCATAATCAAACTTAGGCCCAAAGGCTCTCGTGCCCGTTGGTAGGTAAATCAATCACCTATAGGTCTCATACCCGAAGATATGCTAGCAGCTACTACAATTCTAGTTGATCAGTTAACCTATCAAAACTAGGTTGTCTAACTATATAAGTATCATTAAACATGTCATTATGTGTCAAATTAACCAATTTCACTTTTTATAATATTATATTACTTTAAAAATTTTCCATTGGCCTCATTGCACCATTGCATGGCCCACATGTATACCCTTAGCCAACTTAGGCCTATCGATGTCCATTACATCTATAGGATCCATTTATGAGATGTAATGGCACCGAACACAATAGCATACCAATATGTCACATAAAAACTCAAAAATCAACTCAAACAATCATTTCATGGCATTTTCCAAAATTCACATTCAAATGGTCACACATTGTCTCTTCATGCACTTATAACACATATACCATCTTTATATGTCAAAAATTCATTTTAAGCATATTGGGACATCGCATTCATGCACATATGATATTTTTACATCAACAAGAACATGCGCATGGACATAATCATACTTATCATTTCAAGTAGGCATAATGCCACACATTGATATTTCAAGTCATTCCATGGCACACTACTATACTTTACATCCACTATACATGTTTGAATCATAATATAACCATACGCATGCATTTCTAGGCACATAACAAATAACATGGCATGATCGATTTTTATCCCACATAATGCATTAATGAACTCAATATCGACATTCTCGAAATTTCTATCACTTATAATTATTCTAAACCATTTCATATCATGTATTTATCATGTCATTCATCATAAATTACAATTGTAACATTTATTATATTTTTAAGCATTTAATACCAATTATTACTATTATGGACATATTTCACATAATACATTAAATGCCAATTTTGCACAAATTAAGGTGATTAGACATACCCAACAAGGTCGTATAGGACACCTGAAGTCAGCCTAGGCCTTTTCCTTGCCTCAAGAGGCTCGAGTTGTCATTTTGCCTATGAATACAAAAGGGTACAAAAATCAAAAATTAATATAAAATAATATAAACATCAAAAAAAATATTTCGAGCCTATATATATGCTCTACGACACCTAAAGAACTTGTGAAAAATAAAATTTGCCGAAAAGGAAAACCTGAAAGAGAGGAGATTACTATTCACCTTAGAATTCTTTTCAATTTTTCTCTCAAAATACTCCATCGTTCTCAAAGATTTTAGTGTCCACGGACTCATCTCAAGACACTCTTTGTTTTAGGTATAAGCTCGCGGAGTGGGTCGGCTTGAGGAGAAAGATATCAATAAGGGAGAGGGAGGAGAGGAGTGGACAATTTTTCTTGGTAGAAGGAGAGGGAATTTGTGTTTCTTTGAAGGAAAAATGGATAGAAATGGAATTTTCATCCTATTTATAGTTTTTAAAATATAAATTTTCCCCTCTTTCGAAAAATTGTTATAACCGATAGGAATATCAATTTTCCCTCATTTATGTCCCCAAAATTCCATTAATCCATGCCCTAAATCCTTCCAAAATCTTGAGCCTAAATTTTGACAATAACCCAAAAAATTAATACATTTTATGTCCCAAAAATTGGGTAGAAATAGTTCCCGAACTCAAAAAATTCCTATTCCAAGACCATTAGACTATTCAGAATATTTGAGTATCAAGCTATAATATTTTTGGATTATTTTGAGCAACTTTTTATTTATTTTATGATTCAACTTTACCTACGGCACTATTCATAGGACACTGTTGTAAAATCTTAATTAGCGTTTTTAACCATCTAAACGACTTCTAATTGGCTTCAAACTTTGCCCAAAATTCTCTTACAATGAATACTTCCCATTGGTATGCCTTGTGCGACTTAGGTTTTGGGAAGCACTATTCATCCCGAGAAGTATTATTCATGAGAGTCAGGATTTTTAGGTCGTTACAAAGACAATACCTCTTGCAAAACTATTATGGAGACATAATGGCATTGAAGAGGCTACCTTGGAAAGAGAAGATCAGATGGAAGAGCAGTATCCACAACTCTTCAATTTAGGTAATTCTTAGGACTAAATTTCTTTTAAGAGGGAAGAAATGCAACGCCTCAAAAATCCCTAATTTATGAATAATACTTGCATAGAAGTGTATAGTGATCTAGAGGGTCAGGATATATTGATACTACCAAATGAAAGTATTAATCATAAAATAATTTTGGGTGAAATTTTGAGCGAAAATGAATTTATTAAGATGGTTAAAAGTGTGGTCAAAGTTTTCACTGTAGTGTCTCATGAATAGTGCCATAATTGAAGCTGAATTACAAAATATTTTGTTTTTGCTCAAAAGGACCTGAAACTAATACAACTCGATACTCTAAAATTCTAACTAGTCCAATGAAACTAGAATCAAAATTTTTTAAGATCAAGAAGTATTTTTTTCAAAAATTGTGTTATATTCAAAGTTGTGATTTTTATTTGATTTCTTGGAATTTTGAGCTAAAAATTTATAGGTATATGGGACCTTATATTTGTGATTTTAGGTAAAATTTGAGAATTTTTAGGCTTACAAATTATTTTTTGTGAATTTTTGAAGGAAAAAAAAGGGAAATAATGATTTTTTTATTTGTTTAAAAGTCAACATTCACCCATTTTTGTCATTTTTCTCCATCTTCTTCCTCATGAGGCTGATAGCCATGGCTACCTTTTCCCTTCATTTTTCTTTCTTCTATCTATGATTAAGCCTGTTTTCTCCAATTTACACTAAAAAAAAGCAAACCTCCATTACACCAGAACATGGATTTTGGCACGAATTTTAAGAAAAACCATAAAGATTTATTGATCAGAGATAGAGGTGAATAGTGACAAGTTAAGGTTCTAGTGACTTTTTTTTAGCTCTTTTTTTTTACTAATGTGTCTCTAGAATCAGTGGTAAACATGTAAAAGTCAGTTTTTAGTTTCGATTAACATCTTATTTTATTTTGATTTTTGATCAATATGTTGTGTATGTATATAGATAAGGAGAAAAAGAAAGAGAAAGAAAAGGCATAGTTGGGAATCATCGGTGTATTTTGCAACCTCGAAAAGTGTATTTAATAGATTTATGTTTTTTTACGAGAATTTGTGTGTAAAAAGGTGTGTGCACATGTGCTTATTTAACATGATACATTGTGTAAATTGTGTAATTGGTTATATGACCATGTTTATGATTGAAAATGGTGCATAATTGCTTAATGTGATGATCAATTTTAATGTGCAACATATGGTGTCATATGAAACCTAGTATGATGTGAATATGCACAAAAATGTGTATAACTTGTATGATTACAAATCATAAGCAATTATGTGATTAAAATGAGATTGACATCAAAATATGATTTTGTTTGAGACATGATATGTCATGTGTATTGAGGTGACCTAATTAGTAAATATGTTGACATGAGATAATAGCCTATAATGAGTTTGAATGCATGTAAACATGTTAGAAAAGATAATTTTTTATACAATTAGACAACCTAGATTGGATAGGTGGACTAGTCAACTAAGGAGTGATGGCAGTTACTAGGGTATTTTAGTGCCTTTTTAGTGGGTACCGTTATAGTAAAGTTTATAGATGCCACCATACATCGAGTTGTACAACAATAGTAAGGTCAATAGTGCCACTTTACATTGAGCGGGTGTAGCCGCAGTAAGGTTTATTAGGCCACTACACATTTATTATAGCCTATGACGACAATTATAGCCTTCGAGCATGATTATAGCCTTAGGGCATTAGTATGGCCTTCCAACTCAGATATGCCCTGTTATCTAATTATGGTCTGTTATCTTCTAGGTATGGGCATGTATTGATGTATCCTCAACATAGGGATAAAATAAAAAAAATGTAAAGATGATTTGTATATAAGCTACAGTCAGCTTAATAAGATATGTGAAAATGATCAGCATGTATTGATATGTCAT
>CANXYI010377424.1:0-11913 GCA_948208565.1 Hura crepitans | reverse complement strand
TCTTTTTATCTAGTGGCATTTTTGGTTCTAGCAATGGTCAACTGGACAGTTACAGGTCATTTTGACCACTTTTCAAAACACATTTCTAAGATTATTTTAAATAAGATTTCAACACAATTTTCAACATTTCATTAAGCACATTCATAGGCCTAAAGTCAATCATAGGCCACTTCCAAGGCTAAATAATAGGTGCAATTGCCATACATGCTTATGTCCCAAATCTAGTCCCAAAGGCACAAGTTTATGTTCATTTCTCATAGTGCAGTTCAAGTCACTTTTTAAGCAATTATTCTAGGCCATCGCCACATTTTTTTAGTTCAAACTTTTTAGTCATTTAAAGATACAATTCTCAAAGTGTATTTAAAAATATCATAATGCCATATGCATTGTTCAATTCAAGGACATTATAAGCAAATTATCTAACCACTATAATTCACATACCTGATACTCTAATAAGCTAAAATACATGCCATATTGTCATTAACATGCTCTTGAGTAACAAGGAAAGTAACACATAATTCCATTCCTTTTTCATAATATATTAATATCCATCCACACATATATGCCATGAACACAATTACACACTTACATACCAAATTCCAAGGCAATTCTCATAGGTTCATATACTTATAAGTTCTTTAACAACATCACACATAGAATCCATTCATGTTAGCTCTCAAGTACAAGCATAGAAGGTATATCTCATCATGTTTTCTAATCACAACTACCATAGTTCTCATTCTAACATGTCAAGAAATTCTTAACTCATATTCTAGGCATTATATATCCCATCCAAACAACCATACACACCAAAATCAGCAAGCATTTAAAGCATATTTCCAAGTTCTTTGAACCTTTGCTCCTTAATTCACTAAATCACCATTTAATTAACATTTACATTGAAGTAATTATCCATAAACTCATCTTTCCAACCATCCCAAACTATTTTTCATCATCTTAGGTACCTCGTTGCATGAAAGAAATGCTTTAAATTCACTTATAAGTGAGAAAAGCCCCTTGAACCCACAAGAACACCAGGCTATCTAGCATCCATAGTAGTTTCCCTCCCTCTTCATGGACTTCAATTTGCCCTCCAATTGCCACAAACACCTCACACACATAAATCACATAGGTGTTAGGCATGATCTTGCATCAAATGGTAGCCCAAAAAGCCAAGAAATAGAGGGAAAACAACTATGAACTCACATAAAGGTCACAATTCTAAATAGTTTGAACTAGTGAGCTTTGACAAATTTTATCTATAAATTAAGATGTTGCTTTTGCCTAATTATTTTTCCTCCTGGTGTCTAACAAACAAAGCTAAATTTAGAAACTAGAATCACCATTTTTGGTGAACAAATGAGAAAGTTATGCTCTATATAACTCCTTCTTGGCGTTAGCAACAGTAAGAAAGGGAGGAAGAAATTTTTTCATCCCATTTGGCGGAATTCCACATGTTAAGTGAGGTTTGCCACTTGGAAAGCCTCTTTGGCCACTTGGCATAGTGTGGGTCCCCTTTTGACATGACAAGGGTTATTTTAAAACATCCTAAAAATCCTAAAACCATCTAGATTTTTTAGCAAACTTCTGAAATTCATAGTAATTCACTCGAACCTCAAAAAATTATGCTGTTCATTTTAAAATTCATATTTTAATCCCCACTAAGATAGTTTTCATACTACCTCGATTTGCATGCCAACCTAAAAAATTATGAGAATTTGCAAACGACCTCAGAATCCAAAAATTCTTTCACCAGTAGACCCAAAGGAATTTTTAAGCTTTAGGGTCCACTATTGTCGAGTCCATCCGAGCACACCTCGGGTCAATCCCGGCCTGAAAAATTTTTATTACATAGATACATTCTTTACTACTTAAAATGAATTATTGGTTTTGCCAAATTTTTAAATTTCAACTTGTTCATCAACTTAGAGCCCCTCTAAGTTCTAAGACCAGTGCCACTACCTTGATTTACATGTAAGTGACTCGAAAACCCAGGCACACTTCCTAAACCCTATGGCACTGTTCACAAAGCCTCAAATCATAGGCATTACATAGTATGCAATCAGAGCTAGAGAAGAGGCAATAATAACAAATGTCATAATTAGTACTTTTTACTTATTTAATGTTCTAGCTTTGGCTTTTGTAGACCCGGGATCTACACATTCTTATATGTGCACCATATTGGCACATGATAGAGGACTGAAATCTAAGCATGTGAACATAGATATACAAATTAGTAATCCTATAGGGCAGAGTGTGCATATGAATAAGGTATATAGATAACGTCTTTTAGTGATTTAGGATTGTTTATTTCCTATGGATTTAATTAAAGTGCATTTTCATTTGTTTAATGTGATTCTAGGAATGGACTGGTTGTCAAAGCATCGAGCTATACTTAACTAAAAAGATAAAAAGCTGACCCTTTAGACTATAAAAGGATAGACAATGATAGTTGTGGGCGAGAGGAACATTGTGGATAATCTCACATCAAATGTTGCAACAAGGAAACTCATCTAAAAAGGTGTGAAGCTTATTTAGCTCATGTCATTGACATTGATGCTTCTACCCCAGTGCTTAATCACATTCTTATAGTCTTTGAGTTTCCTAATAGGTTGCTAGATTTGCCTCCACAATTAAGAAATTGACTTTGAAATTGAGGTGTATCCTAGTACAACTCCTATTTTTATTACTCCTTACTGAATGGCAGCTATTGAGCTAAAAAAGAATTGAAGGTGTAAGTGTAAGAACTATTGGATAAGGGTTTCATCAAACCCAATGTTTCACCTTGGGGAGCACCTATGTTGTTTGTAAAGTAGAATGGTGGGTCACTTTGGCTATGTATTGATTATAGATAGTTGAATGAGGTGGCAATGAAAAACAAATATCCTTTGCCTAGAATAAATGACCTTTTTGATCAGTTGAGAGATACGGGTGTATTTTCCAAGATCGACTTGAGATCTAGATATCATCAACTAAGAGTCAAGGAAGTAAACATTCCTAAGATTGCATTTAGAACCAAATATATGCACTATAAATTCTTATTAATGCCCTTTAGTCTTACAAATGCCTTGATAGCCTTTATAGATTCAATGAATAAAGTACTTTAACATTACCTAGATTAGTTTGTGGTAGTGTTTATTGATGATATTTTGGTATACTCTAAGACTAAGGAGGAACATAAGCAACATCTTAGGGTTGTGTTATAGACTCTAAGAGAGAGAGAGAGAGAGAGAGATAGTTATATGCCAAGCTAAGTAAATGTGATTTTTGGCTGACTGAAGTAGCTTTTTTAGGATATATAGTGTTAGCAAAAGGCATCAGAGTAAACCCTAGTAGAGTTAAGATAGTATTAGAATGGGAACCCCTGAGCAATGTGATAGAGATACAAAGCTTTTTGGGATTAGCTAGGTATTATAGAAGGTTTATGAAGGGATTTTCTTTAATTGCAACCCCTTTAACAAGACTGACTAGGAAGAATGTGAAATTTGAATGGGATGACACAAGTTAAGCCAATTTTAAGAAGCTAAAAAAGATTTTGATAGAAGCTCCTATCCTGATTTAACCTGAACGGGGTAAGGACTTTATAATGTATAGTGATGCCTTACTTAATGGCTTGGGTTGTTTGCTGATATAAGAAAGAAAGGTAGTAGCTTATGCTTCTAGACATTTAAAGCCATATGAGAAGAATTATCCTACTCATGATTTAGAGTTGGTTGTTATTATTTTTGCTTTGAAAATTTCGAGGCACTACCTGTATGGGGAGAAGTTTTATATCTACACAGATCACAAGAGTCTAAAATACCTTTTCACATAACAAGAATTGAACCTAAGACAAAGGAGATGGCTAGAGCCAATAAAGGACTATAATTGCTTAATAGATTACCACCTAGGAAAAGCCAATGTGATAGTAGATGCTTTGAGCAAGAAATTTATGGTAACTTTGAGATTTTTGAATGCTAAATTGCAGCACAATATGGAAAATGTTATATTGGCTAAGTTACATATTAAACCAAACTTTAGATAGTAGATAAAGTAAGCATAAGGTAGAGATGAATCACTAATGCAATTAATAAGTAAAGTTCAAGAGGGGAAGGTCCCAGGATTTGATTTGAGGGAAAATAGATGTCAATATTATTAAGGTAGGTTATGTGTACCTAGTACAGATGACCTAAGGTTATAGATACTAAAGGAGGCTCTTGAAGCTCCTTACTCTATACACCCTAGTAGTACTAGGATGTATGTGGGCTTAAAGCCTAGGTATTAGTGGTCAAGCATGAAGAGAAATATGGTAGAGTATATTGCTAAGTGTTTGAAATGTTAGCAAATAAAACTGAGAATTAGGTTCCTTTTAGATTGATACATCCTATAGTGATACCAAAATGGAAATACCAAAGAGTGACAATAGATTTAGTAATGGGATTGCCTATAACTAGTGGCAAATGTGATATTGTGTGGATGATAGTTGATAGATTAACTAAGATAGCTCACTTTATCCCTATTAGGATAGACTACGCCTTGGAGATGTTGGCTAAACTATATATTGATGAGGTTATTAGACTTTATGGTGTACCTATGGCAATCATTTCTGATGAAGATCATTAATTTACTTTTAGATTTTAGAAGAGGTTACATAAAGCCTTAACCACTATATTGACCTAAAATATAGCCTTCCACCCTCAGACAAATGGATAGTCAGAAAGGGTGATACAAGTGCTTGAGGATATATTACATAGCTATGTCATTAAGTTTAAAGGTAGCTTGGATCAATACTTGTCTTTAGCTGAGTTTGCCTATAAAAATAGATATCAGACTAGTTTGGGCATGGCCCTATATGAAGCATTGCATGGTAGAAAGTGTAAAACTCCACTGTGTTAGAATGAGACTAAGGAAAATAAGATATCAAGAGTTGATATGATTAGAGATGCTGAGCAAAAGGTTAAGGTGATTAGAGAGAGACTAAAAGCCATAACTAATAGGCAAAAATCCTATGTTGATTTAAAGAGGAGGGATATTGATTATGCAGTGGGAGAGAAAGTATTTTTAAAAGTATCTCCATGGAAAAAGGTCCTCAAATTTAGGAAAAAGGGGAAGTTAAGCACTAGATTTATTGGGCCATATAAGGTTACAGTAAGAGTGGGACCTTTGGCATATAGATTGGCATTGCCATCTGAACTATCATAAATTCATGATGTATTTCATGTATCAATGTTGAGGTGGTATAGATCAGATCCCTCCCACATAATCCTAGTGTCAGATGTAGAGGTTAAACTAGGAATAAGTTATAAAGAAGAGCCTATACATATATTGGCCAAGGAAGTGAAGCAATTGAGGAACAAGACCATTCCTTTGGTTAAAGTCCTTTAGAGATATCACAATGTATATGAAGGTAACTAAGAGTTCGAAGAATAGATAAAGGCTTAGTATCCATATCTTTTTACTCAAGGTAATTTCATGGATGAAATTTATTAAGAGGGGAAGAATTGTAATGCTTATAACTCGAGGCTTCGAGAACAGTACCACAGAGGTTGAAAAGTGTTCCAAAAGTGTTGGGTCACCTTCATGAGGCTTAAGGAAGGGGTACTAGTTATGAAACTTTGAGAGGTTATAAAATAACGAAATTGACTTAATTTAAAGATTTAGCAAAACTAATAAATTATTTAAGGCTATAACCTAGTTGACCGTAGGCTTAAATGGAGTCAGGCTGGGAATGACCCAAGATGTGCTTAGACAGACCTAAAAATGTCACACCCTATAGGTAAAAAAATTCCCTGAGTCTATTGGTGCGAGAATTTTTGGATTCTAAGGTGATTTGCAAAATTGTTTATATTTTGAGGTTTTATACGTGCATCGACGTAGTTGGTTAACTATCCTATTAGTGGAATTTGGCCATAAAATTTTATGAGCCCCTAAATGGGACCAATCAAGGATTTTTAAAATAAACATTTTAGCTTTTGTAGGTCCGAGTGATTTTTAAAAATTCCCTAAATTTTCCACCAAAATCGAGCTTTTTTAGGTTGTTTAAGAGGAGTGTAGGCCCCATTTGTACCACCTCAGCCAATATAAAAGGGTTAAGGTGACAGAAGGATGGCCACTTGGCTAACCCTACTCACTTTCAACCAAAATCATTCTTCTTCCTCCTTGCTATAGTCGATGCCACTCTAGCCCAAAATCTCCATTTTCATCTTCTTTTTCAAGCTTTTCATTATGAACATTAGAATTAAAAATCATCTTAACATGTTTGGAATTGATTTTTGAAGGTGTTGGAGGCCATAGGAGTGGCTAGAATTCAAGAAAATTCATGGAAACTTAAGGTGTCAACAAAAAAGGACCAAAAGGGTAGCTTCTTTTGTGTAAGTGTTCTAGCCCTTTTTATTTTATTTCCTAAGGGATTTGATAATTCTAAGACTAGCAATATGATTAGAATTTGATTTGGATAAGTTATGATTTTTTATGAATTTTTGAAGGAGAGATGGTGTGTATGGAAGCCAAGGCATAGGGTGAGGATTTTATGATTTTCTTCAAGTTAGAAAGGTGGATTTTAGCCCCTTTGGTAGTGAGGTAAACAATTCTAATCCCTTCAAAGTATGTGAAGTTCAATTGCCATGAAAAATACTTAGGAACCTTGTATGAAAATGGTAGATTAAATGGTTTATGTTTGTAATTTGATGGACTAAGTGTATAACTAAGCTAATGGTGTGTGTAATGAATGGTTGGGATGATGTTAGATGAGGAGAATACATGGAATGGTTGGCTGAGAGCTTTATGTAGGCAATTATTTGTTTGTGTGGCTTGAAATGGTATATTGGCATGTTAATTAAGGTATATGTCATGTAATATGCTTGGAATGTATGTGTAAATAGGAAGAACTAAGTGTTTGAATGTATGTTCCCTTATAGGCTAAGAGGTTCATCAATGGGTATAGTTTGGGAATGGTTTGTGTATATGATTTAGGGAAGGATTTTGACTTGTCATTGATGGCATGTGATGTGTGGGTGAAGAACTTAGTGAATTAAGACTTGAATGTGTGTGTTAGTAGTATGGCAGAAGGAGGTGTTGTGAATTTAGGGCTCATAGAAGTGTTTTAATAGGTGGAAAAAATTTTGGTATGTCAATTGGGTAGCTATTATGTTGGCTAATTTTATGTGACCTATAAAAGTGTCTCTATATGCCTTGTCTAAGTCTGTCAGACCATGTATAAACATGATTAAGGATTAGATTAAACACCTAAGCAATATCTGATAGAATTAAAGAATAGTCTATAAGTGTTAAGGAGTTTTCTCTTAGAGCAATCCTAGGATAGGTGACCTACTAGGAAGTTCCTTGCTTGTTGGGTTTATTCCAAAACCTGGTAAGGGGTGTCATAGAATTAGTGCCCCCAGCCTCGTGAAAGCACTATTCACATCCTGTGAAGTACTATTCATAACATTGAAATTTTTCGAGCATTATAAATAGTGCATATAGGATTAAAAACACTTCTATACTTGCATTTCACACAACATTTCCAACCATAAGGATCCTTTTTGTAACATCCCCTACCTAAACTTTTACTAAACTAGGTAAGGGATGTTACCTTCCCTAAATTCACCCATTTTGATATTTCCCTCGCCTAGTCATCATTTAACTATTACGGCCTTGACAATCGTATTACTGTTTTTATGGTATTTTAATTAGATTTGCTTTCACTTTTTCTCCTTTCTACTATGTTTATCTATGTTAACCTAATTACTAGACAATTTTAGACAAAATGTGTCTACAAAAATTCCAATAGCATAATAGCTGTCCGAGAGAAAATTGAAAAATTTTAACTTGTGAAAAACACTTCTATAACTAATCACAATCATCCTCACACATTTTAGACCCTTCTGGTCCTCTAACAGTATCAAGCATCAATGTCATACAATTATCACACAGTCATTATAGTTATTATGATTCATTCAGCAACATACATATCATAAAAATCATGCATAACCTATTTTATAATTTACAAACTAGTATATATCATAAACTAGTGTATAATAGATTTACATGACTAGGCCCTGAACTCTTTACATATGAGTGCCTCTATCTACTATTAGGACAAAAAGATTAGATATATACCCTTAAGAAAGGTTCATAGCTCCACTATATGTTTGTCGAGGTTAGACTGCAATCTACTATCTTCTACCTACATATCAAAAATACCAACACGTTAAGTATACACTTAGTAATGATTTTAATGAAATACAAATTGTAACATGCACACATGTAGCACACTCTGCGTGAGTCTGTAGCAAGCATATTTACCATATGTATGATACTACTTATAAGCTTAAGTCTGTCTGTAATTATTAAGTTCGATTTATTGATTTCCTATGATACATGATATCTCATGTAAATTAAGTTTTATCTTTCTACCGCTACCCATTCCATTTAAGATATATTTTGTTGGTTTCAATTTTACATCCATTAATCCTTTTATTGTCTCTTAGGCCTATACTCGAGAGACTCCACTTTAAGACATTAGATAATAGGATCCAACTTATGCAGTGGCCTATATTTTGTACCTCGGTAGCTACACTTACCTATCTCCTTCTGATAGCATGGATCAGATCATGGTAACCTCCTAATATTAGAGTTGTAGGGATCTGTACTACTAGACCTCCTGATAAAAAGGATAATAGGGATTAGTCTTGAGGGAGCTCCCAATATCCTAAGTCTCAGCATATATAGATAATAGGGATTAACCCATGTGGACTTCCTAATATCCAAGATAGTACAGGTAGTAGGGATTAACCCATATGGAACTCTAAATACCTAAGGTGTGTAGGGTTCTCAATTAGAACCTCAAGGGCTACACCTACCATACCATGCAAATAGGTGATGATCCACATGGAATAAAGCCACTAGTAACTGCTAACTCCCGAGTTGACCGGCCACCCTATCCAATAGGTGGTCTAACTAATATGGGCTAACTTCAATTATTATTCCATTCACTTATTCCATGCTCTTAAATTCTTTTTTAACTCACTTATTTTCTCATCGTCATAATGTCACTCAAAGATGCATATATTCATGTTCATTAACCCAAACATGTAATGCCCTAACATTTAACTATTTACCTTAATCATACCATATAGTCATATACATTAGTCGTTCAAGCCATCACATCATTATCTTATGCTACTTAGGTGTCAATTTAATTACCAATATCTTGCTTCCATACTTTACTTGACATTTCATTATCACCATTCACACACATATCACATATTCGTTATTAATCATTTGGTTATCACAATTACATGTTTCCAAGTACAAACTCACATTAAATATTCTTAAACATTCTAACATACACCTTATAACCCTCACACACACCATAAGGCCATTACATACAAAAGCACACACACACCCCATTTCTTATTAGTTTCATATCACAAACACACATTATGTTCAAATCCTAGCTCAATTGTTTTACATACACATGCCAAGCACACATGCACACATACATTCTCTTTTAGTTCACCATTTGGCCATTCTTATCTCACACACATACAAATTCTTTTCTCATGGTTTCTTTACAAATTCATGCTTAATATAGTGACCACATTATGCTTATATACTTACTACATAAATTTGTATACACATGCACTTAATTCATTATTCCATACACACTTCACATATATATATGTAACACATGCATAACATGTAATATATATTACATTAAATTCACTTACTTTAGGCTTCAAAGCACTCTAAATCTACCCTTCAATGCTGGTCCTTTCCTTTCTTAACTAAATCCTTTCCTTTATCTACAAACATAATAGGTTTTTGACTTTAAAAATCTATAAAAAAATCTTACACAACCAAATTGAAAACTAATCACTTAGATATTGCCTACACACTTAGGACTACCCAAATAAAAATTGAAAACTTGAGAAGAAACACTTACTCATTAAAATGGCACTATTTATCAATGCCTAAATCTCCTTAGCCAAGCATTTTTCTCAATTTCTATCAATAGAATTGAGTTTTAGAGACTGTGAAGGCAAGAATTGATGTGTCACTTTAAGGATTTGGCATGAAATTAGGGTAGAAGTGAAGAAAAAAAGGTAGGAGGCCTTAAGGGAGGTAGCATCAACCACATAGGGGAAAAGGGAGGAGGAAAATGGGTTGGCACATATGACACCCCCACACTTGTGCCTCCATTTATATTATGCATATGGACAATTTGGATTGTGCCATATGTTGATTGACAGCCCATATTAACTCGATTTTTATTTTATACTACAAAAATTAAAATTCTTTAATCAAAGAATAAAAAATTCATGCTTTTAATACCAAAAATCCCTAAAAGTCCTAGTTAGGGGACCCCCAAAATCTTAAGTCAATTCCAAAGGAAACTAGGTCAATTATTCACTCGTGAAATTGAGAAATTTCGAATAAATATTAGTTGACCTTAGAAAATTATAATTCCTTCACCATTGGATTATTTAGAATTTTTGACATTCAAGATATACTATTTTTAGATCCATCTGGGCATATCCCAGGCATTTCCCAGCATAATGCCAACTAAGGTCATTATTCACTAGATCTCAGCATGAAATGATTTATTGGTTCTGCTAAAGTTTTAATTATTTCATTTTCCTTATTTTCTTGCTCATTAAAGTTTTATGACTGGTATTTTCCACTCGATCATCACACGGTGCCTCAAAAAGTACTATACATGAAACCTAGATTCTCGGCCATTACAATCCTTCCTTTCTTAAGAAATTTCATCTTCAAAATTTACTTTTTAGAAACAAGTAAGGATACTAAACCTTCATTTGCTTTTCACTTTCCCAGGTAGCCTCTTCTATCTTATGGTACCTCCATAGCACTTTCATTAGTGGCATAGATTTATTCCTAAGCTCTTTGACCTTTTTACCTAGTATTAGTACTAGTTCTTCTTCATAAGTCAGATCTAGCTGCACCTAAATTTCCTCTGTGAGTATCACATGAGAAAGCTCATATTTGTATCACCTCAGCATTAAGACATGGAACATGTCATGAATCTACTATAATTCTAGTGGTAAGGCTAACTGGTAAGCCACCGGTCCCACATGTTCTATAATTTCATATGGACTAATGAATCTTAAGCTCAACTTCCCTTTTTTGCCAAACTGAAGCATCTTCTTCTAGGGCAATACCTTGAGGAACATTTTTTCACCAATCTCATATTCCATATCTCTCCACTTTAAGTCAGCATAGGATTTCTTTAAATTAGTGGCAACCTTTAACCTCTCCATAATAATCTTAACCTTCTTTGTAAATCTTTAACCAAATCAAGTCCCATAAGGCTGCTTTCACCCACTTCAGTTAAACAAAGTGGAGTTCTACATTTTTTCCATATAAAGCCTCATAGGGAGCCATGCCTAGGCTAGCTTGATAGCTATTATTGTAAGCAAATTTAGCCAATGGCAAGTACTAATCCCAACTTCCTTTAAATTTAATAGCATAACTCCAAAATGGATCTTTCAATATCTATATCACTCGCTCGAATTGTCTATCTATTTATTGATGAAAAGATATGCTTAAGGTTAGGTGTGTACCTAAAGTTTCCTATAGTTTCTTCCAAAATAACAAAGTAAATCAGGGATCTCGATAAAAAATAATTGTAAGTGGCACTCTGTGTAATCTCATAATCTCTTCAATGTATGACTATGCCTATTTCTCTAAGGAATAGTCCATTCTGATAAAAAAAAATAAAATGAATTGTCTTTGTTAACCTCTCTACAATTACTTATACAGTATAACACTTAATTCTAGTCATAGGCAATTCCCATAACAAAGTCCAAAGTGACATTCTCCCACTTCCATTCTAGAATCATTATTAGGTGTAGCAATCTAGAAGGAACTTGGTGTTGAACTTTCACTTGTTGACAAATCAAACATTAAGCT
>CANXYI010377399.1:0-12079 GCA_948208565.1 Hura crepitans | reverse complement strand
GTAATATATAGACTATAGGAAGGTGCACTCTTATGGTGGTTATGCATAGTGTTAGGCCTAAGGCATAATATGTAATATTTTGTAATCCTATAAATGGGTATGTAACTATAAGTCTTAAAATGTTTTAAGTTGTTTACACATGTTTGATGTCTCTTCCTGAGGTTGAGACTGTGTTGTTGTAGGGAAGATATTAAAGTGATTAGAAGGATCACAGAGTAGTGAACATGTATGAGAAAGATTATAAAAGTGTTTTTCTTGTCATAGGTTATAGTTAAAAATTTTTGGATAGTGCTTGGTACAGCCATTATGTTGTCAAAGTTTCAATACAAGGATTCCTAATTTTAGGACATTTAACTTAGCTTTAATATGATTTTTAAAAAGGAAAAAGATTTATATGGGTTCACGTAATGTGAATGATGAAATATTGATAAAGTATATTGAAATATAAATTGAGATTCAATAACATGTCATGTAGCACACCTTAGTCAGGTACAGCGATCGGCCAACATCCGAATTGAATACAGGGTGTCATGAATAGAGTGAGGCCTTTATATATAAAGGCTTAAAGAATTAGACTGTGCAAGGGCATTGCATCTAAAGTGTTAAAGAATTAGGTAAGGCAAGGTCATTACATCTAAAGAGTTGAAAGATCAAATAAGGCGAGGCCGTCATAGTTAAAGGTTTGAAGAATTAGACAGGGTGAGGCCATTGCAACTGAGGTGTTAGAAGACTAGACAGAGTGAGGCTATTACATCTAAAGGTTTAAAAAATTAGACAACGTGAGGCTATTGAATCCAAAGGCTTGAAGGATTAGAAAGGGTGAGGCTGTTGCATCTAAAAGCTCAAAGAATCAAATTAGATAAAACTATTGCATTTGAAGGTTTAAAGAATGAAACAAAGCGAGATTATTACATCTAAAGATTTAAAAACCTAGATAGGGCAATGTTATTACATTTAAAGGTTTGAAGAATTAGATAAGGTAAGGCCATTGCGTTAGAAAGCTTGAAGAATCAGACAAGGCGAGGCCATTACATCTGAAGATTTGAAGAATTTGATTATTTTTTTATATTTGAGGTTGATTTAGGTTGATATAAACCTAAGTTGGTATTGCCACTGTAGTATAGTGGATGATAGAAATAATCTTACAGGCAGATGCGAGGTTACACCCTTTAGTTCTTGTAAAAAATCACTTAAAAAAGCCTATAGCTAGCCACTATAGTCTATTAAGCTATCATCAGACGTGGTTTGACAAGTGCATTAATTAATGAAAAATGTTAGCCCTTGCAAGAGGAAATAAACTATAAAAAAATAGTTAGAAAAAGTGAGGTATGCATAATGTGTTTGAAAATTGTTCAAAAAGAGAAGTTGTTAGTAAGATAGTGAGAATAATATTATCTTGTCATTTGTGATAGTGTGTTTCTATTTCGTTATTATTTTCATTTTATTATCTTGTATGTATTGTAATAGACAAAGAAAAAGAGAAATGTATAATGGAATATATATATATATATATATATATATATATATATATATATATAATAAAACAAAAAATGGAAAGTACCTTTGATTGGATTGTGTAAAGTGACTTTCTATATCCCGAATCAATGTGTTAGACAAGTCAAAAAAGTATAAGACATTATTAGAAACCTATTGTCATTCAAAGGAAGAGATCTAACTATTACTTTTGCCACAGGCTATCATGAACTGTAGAGGCAATTGCCCAAGAAGATTAACATCTCGGTAGTAATTACTTGTAACTTTCAAATTTCTTTAGAGTATAAAGAGTAGGTGATTGGATCTTTTATAGACAAGAGATCTCGATGGTTGAAGATGTAGATAATGGTAGTAGTAAGAAGAGGTGGAAGATTTAGATAGAGCTGATCTTTTATTGCCCTTTTCAACATGTATGGCAAAAGATGCTAGAACTTTTACAAAATAAATTTAATATTCATTTTAATGTATGAAATTCTTAATCTAGCTTATTAAAGTAGCCCTATCTACTTGCATCATTATGGCATTCATGATAGTCATAACATAGACATTAATGCAACAACATAAATTCCCAGTCTAATCAAGCGAGATCTTTAGTTCATCTAAGTACTATCGACAATTAGCCTTTGCAAGTTTTCTTAATGAACTACTTTCTCTTATTCCCTAATTATTGCATAGAAAGCCTTTTCGCAGTTTTTGTCTTATCGGGGCACCCTTTTTTAGCAAGGCATTATTTTTTCTGATTTTTGATCCGCAAGGCTTTTTTACCCATAGAACTTTGTAATCTATGAATATTGACTAGCTCTCTAAATTCATTACCATTACAATTTGTAAGAATAATGTTGCCTTTTGTAAAAGCTACCTAAGAACAAATGGTTCTTCCAAATTTGGCTTTAGTTTTCCTTTTGGATTTTCCATTCCTAGTCTTATCTACTTGTAAAACAAGTTCCCTACTTTCAATTTTTGACTTTTGATATTCTTACTAAATGCCCTTGCCATACACTTCTAGTAGACTTAGATATGATAATTGTCTTTCAATCTTTCCTCATTTAATAGGTTTAATTGCTATAACCTATGCTCGGCCCATTCTACATCGAGAAGTTTAGCATCTAATACCACTTTTAAATATTATAATTCATTTTCTATTGGTAGCATTACAGCTTTCCATACATAAGAGAAAATAGAGTTGCCTCTATTGAAGTTTAAATCATTATTTTGTAACACCAAAGTGCATAAAAAGCTTATCAACCTAGTCTCAATAAGTTTCAACCATTTTGGCTAAATTCCTTTTTATATTCTTATTTGCTACTTTAACCATTTTGGCTAAAATCCTTTTAATATCTTGGTTTTCGCTTGAAATTGGACTCTATTACCTGAAACTACATGATTTGAGACCCTATATCTGCATTTTAGATTCTTTTTTATAAACATCGCCATTTCTTTTTCCTCTAGCTTTTTGCAAGACTCAGCTTCAACCCATTTAGAGAAGTGGCTGCAATAATAAATCGATGCCTATTTAAGGCTATTAAACTTGTCTATCCAACTATAACTATCTCTTAAGAGTAAATGCTAAAGAGATAAAAGATTATGCAATTTAGACATAGGTATATGACTCATTTCCCTATACTATTGGCATTTCTAACATCTGTTTTCATACTTGAAGCAATCATGGTCCATTGTGAGCCAAAAGAACCCTTAGCACATAATCTTTCTTGTTAGAGCCAAACCATTCATATGTGTACTGCATAATCCTAAATTTACTTCTTCTATGATCTTACTAGCCTTTTTTTTATCAAAATAATGTAGCTGAATACCATCAACTTGCCTTTTGTACAAAGTGCCATCTACACTAATAAACTAAGTGGACAACCTTCTTAGTAATCTCTTATCTTTATCAATTTCTTCTTCTGGTAACTGTCCTATCTTTAGATATTTTTGGATGTCATCATACCATAACTTTCCTCATCTATTTCCATCTCCAACACCTATTCTATCTTAGAACAGGGCTTATATAAATTAGTAATTATGACTAACTTCATGATTACTCCCTCTAGATTATCTCATATAGAAACTAGTGCACTAGAGCATCAGCTAACTGACTTTCTTCTCTTGGAATATGTCAAAAAGTCCATACATCAAATTTTTGACTAAGGAATCTCAAGTATTCCACATAAGGCAACAAATTTTCCTCTTGATTCAACCACTCCCTATTATTCTAATAAACCACTAAAGATGAGTTATCAAACACCACTACTGTCTTAGCTCCTAGAGCCAAAAGTGTTTCTAAGCTATGGATGTTGGCTTTGTATTTTACAACATTATTAGTCGACTTACACCTTTAACTTTTTAACCAGTGGAAGTTTCTCACAATATGGTGTTATCAAAATTACCCCTACTTCTTTACTATTTATAGCACCATTAAAAAACATTTACCATCCTTGTATAGTAATTAGAGCTGGATCTTCATTAGGAAATTCTTATTCCAATTGATATGCTTTGATTGGATTATTAGAAAGAAATTTGATTACTACGCATCCTTTAATGGCTTTTCTTGTTACATACTATAATAATAAGAGCCATTTTCCCATTCGTCTCATTGAAGAAGTGTTATCTATAAGTATCATAAGGATTGTGCTTGGCTACTGCTTAAACTATATTGGATTAGAAGTAGTGCCTGAGCTTCATTGAAGACCAAACTAATGCTAAGCATATCTTTTCCACCTCCATGTACTTTGTTTTATAACTTAATTAATAAATGGCATATTCTAATCCAAATTCATCTTTTTATGCTTTCATTGCCCCTATTGAATTCTCCTCTATAGACATGTATAGGATTAAAGGCTTCTCTGGCCTTAGCATTTGAAGAATATGTGGGTTGGCTAAATATTTTACAGAGGTATCAAAGGCTTTTTAAAAATCATCATTCCACTTAACTAGCTAATCTTTCCACAAAAGATTGAAAATTAACTCACATTTAATGGTGAGCTTGGTAATGAATTGGCTAATGCATTGAATTTTACCTATAAAACCTCTTATCTCTTTCTCTTTCTTTGGCTCCTGTATCTCTTTAATAGCTTTGACTTTATTTGATTCCACTTCAATTCCTCTTTAACTTACCATATGACCTTAAAGTTTTCTGAGGTTACTCCAAAGACACATTTCTTAGGGTTTAAGTGATGATTATACTTATCAATCCTTTGAAAGAATTTCTCTAAGGCTTTAAAATGCCCTTCACTAGTAGCTGATTTAATGATCATATTATCCATGTAAATATCAACTTCCATGTAAATCAAGTTATCCAGTATCTTAGTATCCATTCTTTAATAAATGGATCTAGCATTTTTCAATCCAAAGGGCATAACCCTATGGCAGAAACTACCCCATTTAGTGATGAAAGCAGTTTTAATCTTATTGCCTATCTTATTCAAATTTTGACTATATCTTGCATAACTATAACAAAGTTGTACATCATACACATGGTAGCACCTCCACTAAAAAATCTATATGTAGCAAAGGAAAATCATCTTTCAAAAAGGCTTTGCTCAAATCTCTATAATCTATGCACATCTAAATCCTACCATCTTTCTTAGCTATAGGTACCACATTAGGTAATCATGTTAGATACTTTAATTCTTCCAAGAATTTGGCCTTAATCTATTTATGCACTTCCTTATTAATCTTTTCAGCCAATTATTGTCTCATCTAAATTAACTTCTGGTTTACTAGCCTTACATTGAGATAAGTGTGAATGGCATATTTCATAGGTCCGGGCAAAGACTTTTTTGCATCTTTTCAATATTCCCATAAATTTTATCTTCCCTTTAGTAATTAATATCTCTTTTGGATATTCCATTGTTCCAAGATTAAAAATGGAGTAGTATTGAATGAATTAATGTCAAAAATGTCATGCACATCATGATTATCATTATGCATGATGCATTTAGATGAGATATCACAAAAATAAGAAAAATCATTGATTTCATTAACAAAAGAAATAGAAACATCATTCTCAAAAAGTTTCAATACATAAATAACATCGACATAATCATCTAAAGAAGATGCTTTAGTCTTTAGAATCTTTGCTTTTATCTTGTCAGTAGCTTTATCACTCGTCTTTTTTCCCCTTCTTATAAGCAATAAGCTGAGTAAGATTTATAACCTCTTTCTTCAGTTCTAGTTCTAAATCAACTAGATTAGCCATGACTTTTTCATCCCAAAATTTTGAAATCTCACCAGTTGCCTAAGTAAACACATTATTAAAGATCTCAAAACCTAATATCATTTTCCCTTTAAGTATCATCCATTCGAGCTCTCCACAGTACTTGATATCCTTAGAATCTGGAACAAAATATGCTTCTATCCTTGATATCCCTTTAGATTTCCTTTCTCTCTTTGGTTACCTAAACCTGGCTTTATATCCTAACCCTTGGTGCTCTTTTTATCCCTTTGGCTAGAAAGTAGCTAACATCTATTGTGAACTATTTCTTAATTTGGCACCTAGAAAATAACTTATCTCTTTTAGCATGTTCACTATCTTGGGATCATCAGAATCATTATCTTTTAAAACTATAAATGAAAATTAAGAAAGGTTGATTGGCAATCTCCAATATCATGGCTGGATTTTCCTTTGTAGTCCTAATAGTTAATGTTTACCCATCATAAGGAATCTTGATCATATAATGCCATGTTATTGGAACTCCTCTAAGCTTAACCATAGCCTTTCTAATAATAGAGAAAAGTTAGCTAGAATGTTAAGAACTACAAATTCAATACCATCAACTATGACCCCAGTCTTGACTTTGAATTGAAAGTCCCATAAGCTTGCCTCCTGGTGTTCTCATAGGCTATTATTGTGAGCTTAGACTTACTAATTGAATCTTGTATACTACCATAACCTTAAGTCAACAAATATTGATAGAAGACCTATTATCCACCATCATATGTTTAGTATGCTTTACATTTACCTCAGCTTTAAAGGCAATTGTGATGATGCCCTTCTATAAGAAGATTTGTAATAAAGAATGTGACTACTTCTTTCCCTTCACCCTTCATAATCTCCAATAATTGAGATAGAGATATTATGGTTGATTTTGTGGTAGGACATAAAGCCTCTACTACTTTCTAGTGATATGATTGTGACTACCTTAAAATATCCCATATAGAAATCTAAGTTGGTGTTCTCTTAAGCTATTTCAAAATAATATCACTATCTTCTTTTATCTATCTTAGAAGGAGTAGCAATAGGCTCTTTCCCTATATATGGGACTGCTCAACCACTTCAGGCTACTACATTAACCTTTTCTTCATCTTCATTAAGCTTTTATTCATATTCTAATTCAACCCATAATTCTTGAACTTCTTCTTGCTCACTATTGCTACCTATTGCTTATGTATCAGTCATATTCACTACCCTTTTGTTCTCTTTTTCTCTTATCCCTTATTTGATGGCCAAATACTCATTGCCATATAAGTCTTAAAGTATATACTACTCTAGAAAAACTTGAACTCAACATGAACACTTGTGGTGGCATATTGGAATAAGCACTCTAGCTTTTCTGCCTCTTTTCTAGATCAGGGATCTTCTTAGAATCAATCAAATCTTAAATTTAGTCTATTAAGGTATAACAATTTTCTATGTTATGACCAACATCCTAATGTTAGTGGCAATACAAATTATCCCTATGAATAGGTTGACCTTGATTTCTAGCCAGTCTAGGTGGTAGAGTTTAGAGCTTCCCTTATTTATGAAAACACTTCATGCATTAGGACAAAGACTTACCCAAATTTGAGCAATGCCTAGTGGTAGTAGCTGACACTTTAGTAGTTTTGCCAATTCCTCCAATGCTACCAATCCCTATATTCCTTTTAAAATTTTTACTCAACCTCTTATGAAAACCTCTAGCATTCTTTTTAGCCTTAGCATGCTTCTCTTTCATGTCAATTGCAATATTAATCTAGGACTCCTAGTCTTTAATCCCCTTAGCTTTTAATCCATCCTTTAAATAACGACTCATATTGTGAATGAAAATCTTTATCTAATCCATCATTTCAAGCTTCCTCCTTATTTCTAAAACCCTTAACCTCCACCT
Organism: Hura crepitans; assembly: GCA_948208565.1. NCBI lineage: Eukaryota > Viridiplantae > Streptophyta > Magnoliopsida > Malpighiales > Euphorbiaceae > Hura > Hura crepitans. The sequence continues at coordinate 4,499 of CANXYI010377399.1, read as the reverse complement.
CATTTGTATCCTAAGAAGTTCTCATTGGATTTCTATTTTAAAAACTCGAGGTTTCTAATTGTAACCTCTATATGTGTGTTATAATTATAATAATTGATCAAAGCCTTTGTCACTTTTGCTCAAGCTTTTTTCATTTTCCTCTCTAACTTATGATACTTGTCTATTGCCTTTCCTTGCAAAGTAAAACTCAAATATGCAATCTTCTACTTCATTGATAATTCTATATGTATTATTACAGTGGCACACTATTTGACATAAGCCCTTGGATCTATAGTCCTATCAAACTTAAGGCAAGTCAAGTATTTTGAATTTAAAAGGTAAATCCTCTTTGGATTCGAAGGTCATATCATTTGGATCTATCCCCTTTCTAAAGAAAGAAGCCTAGTCATGGCTTGCATCTTCTTTTTCAACTTCTTCATAGCTAAGTCTTTTATCTTAAGCACTACTATCTCTTTCTTTTGAATCTAATTTTTGATCCCTCTCATCTTCAAATTCTTTATAGAAATTATACTCACAATTGAATATACAACTGCTTTAACCTTTACACGTAAAATACTTAAACCTTTCTTCACACCAATCTCTTAGGAGGCAACGAGTTAAATATTTAAGGGGTAACAAAAACTATTGTTTCAATAGTTAGTGCAAGAGGGGGCAATGGCATTAGATACAACCCCACTAGATCTCTTGAAGGAATAATGCCATCCTCTTTTCAAACTCCATAAATTTTTGATCAATTTAAGCATCTAACTCTTGCATCGAATGATTAAAATTATTTCCTTGCGTCGCCATGATTGAACTGTTCAAGGTAGGTATATCTTCTTTTTAATTATTCATTTGTCTATACCATAAACCCAATTAGAGTACGAAAGATTTATGGTAGCTGCAAAACAAAGGGTCTAATGACATTTACATGTATGCATGATATAAATTCATAATCATGTAATACAAAAGACAAACACATATAGAAGCCTTCCAACCTTATTGCTTCTACCCATGAGGTTTATGTCATATTTCTTAGGTAGGCATACCCATTAGATATTGGGGACCTAACAAGTTTGGATAATCAACAACCATAACCAATCATTATGGCACGTTATTTAAAATGCATGCATAAAATTTGGCTCATATATGTTAGATATATTCAATCAAACTAAGATGCATTGTTTAGCCTATCCCAATTATAAAAAGTCATAATGGGTTCAACAAAATTTCATGATAATTAAATATGTTTCACAAATAGAGGTATATATAACACACAATGGAAATTACAAGGAAGCCTAGTAGAAGTTACTATTGGTCATTACATAGGCTTTGGTTAGGTCATGCAAGTTATGATTATCCAAGCATAGTCTTTCCTTAAAAGGTCTATCTTGTCATGAGCGTACAACTAATTTGTTCATCATTTGATATACTTTAAAGGTATGAGGCTCAAATTCTATGGGAATCATCTCTAACATGCCCCAAATTAAATGAAAATAGGTTTGTGCTTCAAAATACAACCAAGGATAAAAGTGATGCCAGATTTATTCTAAGGCTTTAGCATGGGATGTAATTTTGAGAAAGGATAAAATTATGAATTCAAACTAAAAATTTTATATTAATTTAAGGTACTTTCAGAGCATGGTCTCATGGTGTCCCTAGTGGAGTCACCACTATTCACGTGTGTTACCACCTTTCCTAAGAGTAATTAACTCAAAATGATCAAAGGCTTAATTAAGTTACACCACCTAAAATCTCGAAAGATGAGAAGGCATTCTAAGGGATCTTAAAACTATTTCTAATAATCAATTAGATATATAACACAAGGTAGGTAGAGTCACCACCCAATAAAAATTAGAAAATATCTTATAGAATCATACCAACCAATAGTTCAAAACCCTAATCTTATTTATATCTCAAGTTAATATGGTATGAATCTTTTTAAATTGATAATTTTATCCCTCATCTCTCATGTTCTTACCTCTTAAAATAAGTGCACTTAACCATATTAGTTTACAAGTTAATAAGTCATTATATACAAATAGTCTCAAATAAGGATATTCATACAATAAATCAGGTCATTAATTATTTTGGGAACTTTGGTTTCCTCATGCAATTTTTTACAAAATACATATTTTTGTGATTGTGACTTTTGTTTGATGGAAACCAAAACCCATGTTTTTAATAAAACACCAATTAACTAAAAGAAAATAAATTGATTATTATTTTTTTTTTGTAAAATCATTTTTCTACCTATTAGATCATTTATGGGAAATTATAAAGAAAATATACTTTAAAGGAAAATAATGTGAATAATATATGTCAATGTCCTAAAGTACATTATAACTCAAAAATTGTATAAAAATTACATAAAATCCCTAAGTTACATTATAATTAAAATGATAAAATTACATAGAAAATAAATGAAAGGAAAGAAAATAGGTTAACAAGAAAATCATAACATAGTGGAAATAAAGAAAATAAAGGAATAAATAAATAATAACATTAATGCATTATGGTAAACAAGTCTATTCATTATTTCTAAGTTCCCCTTTGTCATCTCCAACATACCTTAACTCAAGATCTATTATTAATTACCTATGATGGTGAACATGAAACCCAATCATGATTTTATTCTTATCCATTACAAAGGGACTAATGACTTATGCAAAAAGTGCCATTGATTATAAAGTTGCTTTTCTACATTTAAAAAAAAAAAAAGCTAAGAATGCCAATAACTAAGAATCATATTAAAAAAAAAACCCTAATTTTTAATCACAAAATCACAATATATCTATTGAATAAAATATTTATATAAAACCATTATTTACATAAAAGGGAAGAAGAAATACCTTTTGCTTTGACTACTTCATTTTTTATAAAACCATTAATCCATAATTGAAATTAAGTAGTTACAAGCATAGAGGATAATACGGTATGAAATTTTCCTACGCAAATTAAGCAAAATGAAATGAAGATCTAATTTTTCTACTTTAAACTCTAATTTCAACTAGTTTTTATGCTAAAAAGAGAGCAACACAAAATTTAGAGTGACAAGGTAAGAAAATAATAAATGAAGAGTGGAAGTAAGGGATTTTTAAGGGTTAAAACCTTTCAATCATATGTTATGAATGCATTTTTAGCTACCATGTCACTAGTGCATGTATTTCACTATATATATTATTCTCTTATAAAATGAATGAGGTAGTTAGTTGTTAAGATTATTACATAATTAAGGAGTAAAATAAACAAATAAAAAGTTTAAGTATCTAATGTGTATTTTTTTGTAATCGTAGGAGCTATTTTATGTATTTAGTTATAAATAAATAAATGTATATTGTATTTAAAAAAACTAAAAATATATCAAAACCCACTTGAACATGTAGAAAAATGCAAATTGTATACTTACTTTGTATTAATTCAATTTACAGCTTGAACATCTATTAACTCTACTTACTAATAACTTCATTTATGATTATTAATGACACAAATGATGTTTGGAACTCATTTACTATAGAAAGCATAATTGTTAGTATCTTTTCATTTTTCCCATTTCCCTCATCAAAAATAATAAAAAAATTAGTACAAATTCTCAATTTCCATAATTTCTTTAAAATTGAATCCATTTCTCCTGTATTAGATCCTTTTATTGCTTTTAAAAAACTAATATTCTCCTTCATTACATAGGTTAATAACCCCTTTATATACCACTATTGTGAGCTAGAAAAAATTATATGTACATGGATAATCTCAAATCTAATAAGGCAAGTCCTTGGTTACTGTTGGATTAGTTGATTACTTATCTCATTTTTTTGTTTTAAGTTAAAGGTTAGGGTTTTTGTGTTCCATTGATTTGCAAGTGTGGAAACATGGTTTTAGGAATAAGTTTATTTTATCTCTAATTATTTGTTTGAAATAATTTTTGTATTCTATTACATTTTTATAGATTAGGGATGATTGCAATTTTTTTCCCATGGTTAACTTCACTTGATCGGCAAAGATCACAACAAATTATCCTTGGCCTATTACAAAGAATTAATGAGAAGAAAATTTAAAATCAATATATCAATAACAAAAAGCCATGATAGTGTTTTTAGGGGTAGCTAAATATTCTTATTTATGCTAATATTTTGGTCTTTTTTTATGCTGTAAGAAAGTGTTGAGTTAAGGGATTGAGTTAGGTGGGGTGGTAAGAAGGCATAATTGTGTCTAGTTATTTAATCAAATAGTATATTGTTCCCAACAAGAGCATTACTACATTATATGTGCAATTATATTCAATTTAGTTTATTTTTAGTTTTTTCTACAATTTTTGCATGTTAGAAATAATATTGTCACCACATCTAAAAACTAATAAATAACAAATATAAGGATTCAATTAGAATGGAAAAACTTCAATAAATGAAAAAACACCAAGCAAATCTAAAAATGGAAAGGCATGGAGAGGTAAAAATGTAAGTAAAGTATATGAAAAATGGAGAAGAGAAGGATTTTTTTAGCACTAGAATTAATATGCAAAA
>CANXYI010377214.1:0-10655 GCA_948208565.1 Hura crepitans | reverse complement strand
TCGATTTTCTTTAAAACTTTGAAATTTCATTTTAATTTTTCATGACCTCTAAAAATATTGATTTTAATTCTAAAAATTCTCAATTAACCCCATTAAGGGCCCCGTAAAATTTCGGGTCAAAATTCCATAGTCAACTTAGGTCACTATTCACTCATGAAATCTAAAAATTTTGAATAAATAGTAAATGACCTTTGAATATTAAAATTCTTTATCCAATACACTCACTGGAATTTTTAACATAGAGGGCCTACCATTTTAGGTCCATCCAGACACATCCCAGACCATTTATAACACAAACCCAACTAATTTCACTATTCTCTAGTTTATAGCCTGTTATGATTTATTGGTTCTACTAATTTCATTTTCATCAATTTATGACCCATCAAAGTTTTATGAGTAGTACTTGCCCTTTTAGGCCATCTTGTAGTGCCTTGACTCTTGAGAACATTATTCATGGCTCTAAAGTAGTGTTCATGAAACTGAGTTTTATGAGCATTACACATACCATTCGGCCACATGGACTTGACACATATACACATGTATTCTTCACCCAAAAGGCACACACAACATCATTATTTCATCATACAAGTATAATGGTATGATTACTTCACACAAATATGTACATATATGCACACACTAACATTTCCATACACATATATATGTACACACGCATACATATACATTATGGCATACATCTATTACATCAAATTCACATACCTAGAGTGTGAAACACCTTTATTCCTAACTTTAAGGCTTTCACTCCCTTACTTTTTCACCATTCTTTCTTGTACATACATATGGAACCCTAACCCTTAGAAAAATTTTATAAAATTCTATAGAGTTCTGAATTAAAATCTAAAAATATGGTTTTTCTTAGAATTACTAAGGCTACCTAAAACAAAAATAAAAACTAAGAAAATCCCACTTAAACACAAATTAGGCATTATTCACTCCATCTTATTTCTCCTATTTGAGCTAATATTTTTGAGTTTTATCACTTAGAGTGTGTTCTAAGGGTTATAGAGGTTTGATTTCATATAAATTATGTGAGGTTTGGTTGTGATTTGGGGTGAAAAAATGAAGAAAAAGAGAGGAGGAATTATTTACTTGGCATCAACTTTGGGAGCTTGAGGGAGGAGGAAGATGGCAACCTCTTAAACATTTGGCTCTTCCACATATGTAGAGGTATTTATATTAAGTGAGTGGCATAGTTAGATCATGACACATGGTAATATAATGGCCTAAATAATTCTAATTTCTCTTTATACTTTAGAAAATTTTAATATTTTTCTAGAACTGCAAAAATAATCATGTTAGTGCCAAAAATTCTCAATTGTGCCAATTAAGGGGCCTATAAAATTTCAGGTCTAAACTCTAATGGCAACTATGGTTACTATTCACTCACTGTAATAGGAAATTACAAAAAATTATCAAACAACCTTAAAAAATTAAAATTCCTTCACCAATATATAGATCATAATTTTTGACCCATAGGACATGCTATTTTTAGATTTGTCTAGGCATGTCTCGGGGCATTCTTGGCATAAGTTTATCTAAGGCCACTATTCACTATTTGATTGCCCAAAATGAATTATCGGTTATGCTAAATTTATAAATTATTTCATTTTCCTAATCTTCTAGGCCATAAAAGTTTTATGACAAGTACCCAACCTTTTAAGCATTATAAAGGTATCCCGGCTCCCCGGGAGCATTATTTAAGCCTTAAAGGTACTATTCATGAAACCTCAATTTAGGGGCATTACAATTCTTTTGCTCTTATATAATTTTATCCTCAAAATTCCTTAGTGAAAATAGATGCAAGCACTGAGCCTTCATTTGCTCATCGCTTTCCTAAGTAGCTTCTTCAGTATTGTAATGTTTCCATAGCACCTTGAATAATTGTATGTCTTTATTCCTCAATTATTTAACTTCTCTAGCCAAAATCTATATTGGTTCCTCTTTGTTAGTCAAATCTGGCTATACTTGAATATCTTGCATAGGAATCACATGATATGGATCAAATTTGTATCACCTAAGCATCGAGACATGAAATATATCATGAATCTACTGCAACTCAAGTGATAATGCTAGCTTTTTATGCCTTTGGCACCTCATGTTCTGTGATCTCATAAGGACTAATGAATCTAGGTCTAAGCTTTCCTCTGTTGCCAAACCTGAGTATCTTTTTCCACAGTGATACCTTTAAGAATACTTTTTTGCCTACTTCATATTCAATATCTCTTCATTTTAAGTCAATATAGGACTTTTATTGATCTGTCGTAGCCTTTAATCTCTCTTTTATGATCTTGACTTTATCTTTTGCATCCATGACCCTGTTAGGTCCCATAATCTTACTTGAGCCACTTTATTCGAACAAAGAGGAGTTCTGCATCTTTTGTCATATAATGCTTCATAAGGTGGTACTATTCATAACCTGATATTACTATTCATCGAAATTAGGTCCCGAACCTTATTCTTTTCAAACTTTTCCATTCCTTTCATGTTATTTTCATGGTTTTACCTCTTCCATACATGTTCCACTTATTAATAGCCCTTAAATTACTCTTTTCCAAAATTGCCCCTAATAATTTGAAAAATAACTATTATGTCCCTCAATAAATTTTCACTCTGCTGTTCATATCGATCGACTTTACTCGATTCGTACATCAATTTTATTCCCCATAGTTTTCTTTAATTCTCACTCTATGTGTGAGTAAATCAAATTGAAAATTGGGGCATGACAACAATTTCATTAATATACACTCATGCCAGCTTATCCAAAGAATATTCCATCTTAACTGAAATGAAGTGAGCTGTCTTGGTTAGCTTGTCCATAAATTACCTATGTAACATCACATTTGCTTCTAGTCATTAGTAGCCCTATTACAAAATCTTAACTTTCTCCCATTTCCATTCTGGTATTGCTATTATGTGTAACAATCAAGAAGGAACTTGATGTTTAGCCTTCACCTACTGACATGTTAAACATCTGGCTGCATACTCAACTATATCAAGTTTCATTCTTGACCACTAATAATGGGGTTTCAAATCTAACTATATCTTTATACTTCTTAGGTGCATTGAATATGGAGATTTATATGCATCTATCAAAATCTGTGTTCTTAGATTATCTTTGTTGAGCACATATAGTCTACCATTATAGTATAAACATCCATTTTCTCCCAATTCAAATTCAGTAGTCTTCCCCTCTTTGACTTTGCTCATAGTTTGCACAAGTTGTTCATCTCGTGTCTATGCTTCTTTTATTTGCTACTTGAAATCAAGCTTGATCCATAATTCAGCTAAGATGGCATCTTCTTATATATACTCCATTCTGACATTCATGGCTCTCATGGTTGCCATAAACTTTTAGTCAATGCATCTATAGCCACATTTGCTTTTCTTGGGTGATAGTCAATCAAACAATCATAATCCTTAATCAACCCTAGCTAACATCTTTGCCTCAAGTTTAACTCCTTTTGTGTGAGGACATATTTCAATCTCTTGTGATTAGTATAAATATGGCATTTCTCACTATATAGGTAATGTCTCTAAATTTTCAATGCAAAGACAATGGCAGTTAGCTCCAAGTTATGAGTAGGATAATTCTTCTCATGTGGCTTTAGTTGTCTAGAGGCATAAACTATCACATTACCTTCTTGCATCAATACACACCTAGTCCATTGTGTGATGTATCACTGTAAATGACAAAGTTTTTCCCTTGCTTAGGTTAAGTGAGGATAGGAGCCTCTATTAACATCGCCTTTAATCTATCAAAATTAGCTTGACAACTATCATCCAATACAAACTTCACATCCTTTTACAACAACTTAGTGAGTGGAGCTGTAATCATTAAGAATCCTTTTATGAATTTTCTATAGTATCTACCCAATCATAAGAAACTTCGAATCTCTATCATATTCCAAGGAAAACTCTACTCTAGTAAAGCTTTAACCTTACTAGGATTAACCTAGATACCTTTAGTTGAGGCAATGTGGCCTAAGAATGCCACCTTATTTAGCCAAAATTCACACTTGCTTAGCTCAGCATACAACTGCTTTTCCCATAAAGCTTGTTATACAATCCTAAGATGTTGCTCATGTTCTTCTCAACTTTTGGAATACACTAGGATGTTATCTTTGAATACCACTACAAACTAGTCTAAATAGGGTTTAAAGATTTTGTTCATCAAGTCCATGAAAGTTGCTAGAGCATTAGGGAGCCCAAATGGTATCACGAAGAACTTATAATGCCCATATCTAGTTTTAAAGGTAGTTTTTGAGATATTGGCTTCCTTAATCTGCGACTGAGGGTACTCATCGATCTTAGATCTATCTTAGGAAATATACTAGCACCTTTTAGCTGATAAAAAACATCACTAACTCTTGGTGGTGGATATTTATTCTTTATTGTCACCTTATTTAGTTGCCTATAGTAAATGCATAACAAAAGTGACCTATCCTTCTTCTTTACAAAGAGTATAGGTGCTCCCCAAAGTGAAGTGCTTGGTCTGATAAAGCCTTTATCTAGCAATTCTTGCAATCGCCCTTTCAATTCCTTCAATTCCACAATTGCCATTCGATTAAAGTTGAGCTCTCACTGTGGAGGTAACCTTAGTAACTCCTTTGGAATTACATTTGGAAATTTTGATACTACTGGTATTTGATCAAGTTTGGGTGTGGAGCTACTATTAGCAATTACATGGGCTAAAAAAGCTTCACATCCCTTATGGATAAGGTATCTTGCTATAACAACTACGATGATGTTAACCAGAGAGTTTCTCTTACCCATAATTGTTACCTCATTTCCCTCTACTATCCTTAGGGTAAACCTCTTATGTTTACAATCAACCATTGCCTGATGTTCTGATAACTAGTTCATACCTAAGATAACATCGAATTCATGAAAAGGAAGTTCAATGAGGTCTATAGAGAATAGTTAATTCTAGAGCACTAGAGGATAGCGTCTGTATATCTTACTCACTATCATACTCTATCTAATTGGGTTGCTAACATGAATATCTATATCAATAAGCTTTGGTTCTAACCCTCTATCTCGTGCTTGTATAGTGCAAATATAAGACTAGGTTGAACCTAGATCTATTAAAGCCAAAACAAGTGCATCAAATAGATAAAATGTACTAACAATAACATCTAAAGCCTTTGTCTTATCATAAGCTCAGATGGCATACTGTTGTGTTGGAGCTCATGCATTAGATCGAGTTCTTTGGCTACTGCTCGACTAATCACCGCTACTCCATCTTTGACCCCTATTCTATGGTGTAATAAAAACCTATGTCTAGGTAGCTTTAGCCTACCTCTATGGATAGTCCTTCTAGAAGTGATCTCTGGCCCTACATGTAAAACACTCTCCCTTTCTTGTCTGCTAGCACTACCCCTAATGTCTTCTATTAAAAGTCTCTCAAGTTGAAGAAGCACTGCTAATTGCTAATACAAAGGTACTAGAGACCTGCTATTGAGGTTGAGGACTAGAAGTAGAAGCCTAACCTAACCTCTAGGTCTACTGCACTGACTGAGATTGAGACTCTTTCTATCTCTTACTAGCCCCAAGTGTTGAGTTAGTCTAGCTTACTTTAAATGACCTCTTCTTCTAAAATAACTCCCTCTTTTCTTATATCATTTCTTCTATGGCATACTCTACTGACACTAGGGCTAAAAACTCTCTAATCTTTGTAGAGGCTATTTGCATCCTTAATTCTATAATGAGGCCCTTTTCGAACCTCTTGCACCTCTATAGAAATGAATTCCTCTGCATATCTACTCAACCTCATAAGATCCTTCTCATATTAAGACACAGATCTCCTATCCTGCTTCATGTTTAAGAACTCCTATCTCTTCTTATCTTTGTATGACTTTGGTATGTATCTCATTACAAACTACTTTAGAAAACTCTTAAGTCACTTCAACTACTACTTTTCTTTTCTTTGTAATATCCCACTAGTGATAGGCTTTGTAATGCCCATGATTTAAGGCCTTGTGAATAGTGCCATAGGGTCTGGGAAGTGTGCCTAGGTTATTGAGTCACTTGCACATGGACTGAGGTAGTGGCACTCATCATGAAACTTTGAGGGGCTTTAAGTTGATGAAAAAGTTAACATTTAAAAATTTAACAAAACTAATAATTCATTTTAAGCAATAAAGAATGCATCTTTGTAATAAAATTTTTTTGAGCCGCAATGACCTGAGATGTGCCAGACAGACCTAAAAATAGTAAACCTTAGAGATTAAAAATTCTATTGGATCCACTGCTGAAAGAATTTTTGAATTCTGAGGTCGTTTGCAAAATGAGGCAATCTGACAGACCTAAAAATAGTAAACCTTAGAGCTTAAAAATTCTATTGGATCCACTGCTGAAAGAATTTTTGAATTCTGAGGTCGTTTACAAAATGAGGCAATCTAAAACTTATCTTATTAATGGAATTTGGCCACAAAAAATTGCGAGTAGATAGAGGGGATAAAAATATGTATTTTAAAATGAACGGTATAGTTTTTTTAGGTTCGAGTGAAATACTGTGAATTTCTAAAGTTTGCCAAAAAATTGAGATGTTTTTGAGATTTTTGGGAAGTGTTGGGACCACCTTTATCATGTCAAAATGGTGCCCACACTATACCAAGTGGCCAAGGAGGCTTGCCAAGTGGCAAACCTCATTTGACAAGTGGATTTCCACTTGAAATGAAGAAATTTTCTTTTTACCTTTCCCTGCTGTTGCAAACGCTAGTGAGCTTTTGTACAGAGCATAAATTTTTCATCCTTTCACCAAAAAATGGTGATTCTAATTGTTAAATTCATATTTTTCTATTAGGCACCATAGGGAAAAATAATTAGGCAAAAAGGACTTCTTAATTGGGAGATAAAAATCATTAAAGCTCATTAGTTTAGACAGCCTAGAATGCTAACCCTTAGGTGAGTTCATGGTTGTTTCTCCTCTATTTCTTGGGTTTTTTTGGCTGCCACTTAATGCTAGGACATGCCTAACACCTATGTGATTATATGTGTGAGGTGTTTGTGGTAATTGGATGGCATATAGAAGTCCACGTAGAAGGAGGAAAGCCACTATTGATATTAGATAGTTTGGTGTTCTTGTGGATTCAAGGGATTTTCATCACTTGTAAGTAAACTTCAAGCCTTTCTTTCATGCAATAAGGTGCCTAAGATGATGAACAATAGTTTCAAATGGCTGAAATATTGAGTTTATGGAAAATTACTTCAATGTGTTTGTTGATTAAGTGATTACTTAGTGAACTAAGTAGTAATGGTGCAAAGAATTTAGAAAGTAGGCTTCATTTGTTTGCTGATTTTGGTCGGTAAGGATGTTTGGCTTGGATGTATAGTGACTAGAATATGAACAAAAGATCTCTTGGCATGTTAAAGTAATAATTATGGTAATTGGGATTAGAAAATACCATGAAATGCATCTCCCCTGTTTGTACTCAAGAACTACCATGGATAAATATTATGTGTGATGTTATGTAACCTATTAGAATTAGCTTAAAATTGGGTATGTATGTGTGTATTTATTTTTATGGCATATACGTGTGGATGGATATTGATATATGGTGGAAAGGAAATGGAAGCATGCATAATTTTCCTTGATAACCTGAGACATGTTGAAGGCAATATGGCATGTAATGTAGCTTATAGAAGTGTTAGGCATATGAATTATATTGGATAAGGTAATTGGCTTATTATGACCTTCAATTAAATAATTCATATGGCATGATAATATTTTAAATATACATTGACAATATGTCTTTAAATGACTCAAAAGATGGAACTAAAACATATGTTAATGGTACAAAATAATGGCTTAAAAAGTGACTTGAAATGCACAATGATAAGTGAATATAAACTCGTGCCTTTGGGGCTAGATTTGAGATATAAGTAAGAATGGCAATTGTGCCTATTGTTTGGCCTTGGAAGTGGCCTAGATATGATTGGCTTTGGGCTTATGAATGTGCTTAATAAGATGTGGAAAACTATGTTAAAATTGGACTTAAAACAATACTAAAAATGTGTCTTGAAAAGTGGTTGAAATGACTTCTAACTATCTAGTTGACCATTACCTAACCAAAGATGTCACTGTATAGAAAGTGTTAATTTCCTGAGAATTAATGCTATGATAAATTATAACATATTAAATCTTGGATATTGGTAATAATAGAACATAATATTAATTTGGGATATTTACTCAGTAGAGCTAAAATGTGGCTATACCAGACTAGCTGAGAAATAAATTATGTGATAAAATTTGTAACTATCTATTATTGCTACTTAAATATTATAAGAACACTTTTGGTTTGTTAATGGACTTAAAATAATTTACTTGGCCCATTAGTTAGACACCCACTGGATGGGTTAACCAGTCAACTTAGAGTTTTCACAACTGCTAGTTGTCTAATTTTCAAGCAGTGAATCTTATTTGTGGCTGGGGAGGCCTATGGGCTGATCTCCATTATGTCACACAGATGTTGAGATCTTATTTATGGTTAGGGAAGCCTATGGGCTGATCTCTATTATGTCACATTTTTTATGACATTTATTTGTGGCTGGGGAGGCCTACAGGTTAATCTCCATTATATAACACAAATGTTAATTATTTGTGTCTAGAAAGCCTACGAGCTAATCTCTATTATGGCACACATGCCAATGCAGTGACTTAGGTCTAGAATGGGTACCACTACACTAGTTTATTTTCCCTTTAGATCAAGTGTTTTTAAGTGTCGTCTTCCTAGTCAATCAAGTGAATTAAATTAAGTGAATAATCAAAATTGTCATGGAAATAAAATTAATCATAATTAGATAATATTTTCTGAGTAATTAATGAAATACAGACTTAGATGCATTTTGGTTATTTTACTCATATGTGATTAAATAAATTGATTATTATAAAGTATGCATGCTATGAATGTTAATAACTATTTTAATTAAATTATGAGAGTCAAAAAGTTTATTTCATGACATATAATTGCCTTAGAGGTATTTTAGTAATTTGGCACCATGTTATATAAATTGAATAAAATAATAAGGTAAACTCAGTTAATAGACTGCACATGTATGAAAAGATATAATGCCATGATTTAAATGCTTTAAGTTCATCACTGAGTATCTCATATACTCAGCATACCTATTTTGGTGTGCAGGTACTCAAGAGTGAAATCCTGCCTCATGAAACATGTCGATAAGAGTTCAGAGGATAGCTGTGAAGGAATATAAAGTAAATGTTGTACATTTTTGATATCTATGTACGTAAGTGGGAATTGGGTAGAAAACATGTATTTAAGCTTTATATATGTGATGTATATAAGTAAGCATATATTGTTGATGTAAATAAAATAGCCTTCTATGTTTCCTTGTGAATGTATGTTCAGAAATGATGTTTATTGATAATATAAGCCTGAGGCTCTATATATGTATGTTTTTATCTGTGGCCTAAGGCTTATGATTGCTATGTGATAGTTGCTGATGTTAGGTTGAGAATAGGGGACCATTTGGGTCTAAGAGTTACGAAATATTTACAAAAGTGTTTAAATAGGTTTTAAAATTTTTAGATAGGAACTTAGACATTTGTTATCCTACCGAAATTTCTAAAGAATTTGGGAATGACTTGTAATTACTTGGAATTAACATCCTTTATATGTTTATAACTTGAACCAGATATAAAACCAAAGAGAAGTGAATTTGGAAAGAAAGTAAGTTAAATTGATGTAAAGTAATGTAAGTTAAATGAATGGTACTCATGGTCAATATTAGGAAAGGTGACCTAGGAGTGCGTACATCACTTATGTGGTTCCTAAGGAATCTAATAGGGGGTGTCACATTTGGTGGTATCGGAGCCTAGGTTCAATGTTCCTCAGTAGAGTATAAGGATATCAAATGTTTAAGTTTCCAATTCCTTTAAACCGTTACATGGTCTGAGACTGATAAGTTATTCTTTTGTAGTAAGCATATGGCTGATTAGGCATATAAAGGAGGGCCTAAAGAAGTGGCTAGTTTTGCACCAACTATAATTCAAGGGGTAGGCAATGTATCTGTACCTAAACCCAGTGATGCTTCATAGTATCGCCAGCCACTAGAGCCTGGTTAATAGTAGGCTGAAGGATCATTTGCCTTATTACAATGGATAGTAAATTTACTCTAATGAACTTTTATTACTACTGCTCTACCTCTACCTCCTTCGGTACTAGTACCACCTCCACCACTAGCTCTCTCACAGAAGACTCCTTTAAAGAGGTTGATGAAGATGGGAGCTATTGATTTTCTATAGAGGAGAGAGGATGATACGGCCAGAGCTTAGTACTGTCTAGGCAGAACCTTCAGAGTTTTAAAGTAGTTAAATTGTACGAAAATTGAGAATCTGTAGTGTGCTACTTATCTTCTGTAAGAAGAAGCTCATAATTGGTGGAATATTACCAAGAGAAGAAAACACCAGTAGAGTTGACTTGGAAATTTTTCCTAAAAGGTGTTAAGGAAGAGATACATACTTGGCTCTTTAAGGATAAAAAAAAGAAAAGAATTCCTAGATTTGAAGCAAGGAAGGAGAGCAGTGTCAGAATATGAAAAGGTTTTTAATAGACTCCTAATGTATGCTGAGGAATTCATTCATAATGAGGAGGGGAAATATAAGAGATTTCTAG
>CANXYI010377163.1:0-11144 GCA_948208565.1 Hura crepitans | reverse complement strand
CATATGGTGACAAGTGGCAAAATGCACTCATAAAAGAAGAAAATTTTCTTTTCTCCTTACTACAGGAACCGACGCCTTCTGTAGAAAAACTTCACATTTTCATCCTTTTTTCCAGGCTTTTCTAGAAAACTCTTTTCACCTAAATTCATCCTTATGTGTTAAGGACTTAAGGGATAAAGAATCACTAGAAAAGGAGCTTCTAAGAATTAATTAAAATTCACCCAAGGGAGTAAGGCTAGACAAATTTCTAGCAAAGGTTCAAAGTGAGTGCTCTTAGGGTTTTCTTTATTTTTCATGGGGAATTTTGGATGAAAATGAATGTTGATGAATGCCTAAGTCCTAATGAAGTGTGTGTGTGTGTGGTTTTTTAGGGAATTAAAGGATAATTAGCTTGAGAAATGGACAAATTTTCATGTGGAAGAGAGCTGGAATTCTTAGCTTGTAAAAGATTGAATTGGTTTAAGAAATCCTTCTCTTGTGACTGAGGCAAGTGAACTCTTTTATTCACTTCATGCCACCCTAATTTCATGACTCAAATGGAGTTTTAAGTGAGGTATTAGTATTAAATTGATGACAATACGGGACATATATGAGTTCTTAGAGAATTTGGGTAAATGAATGTTATATAAAGGATAGCTAGGAAAATTTTACTTATGAGGGTGCTAATTTCTACTTGGCCGAAAGGATTAGAGAGGACAAGTATGGATGTAGGTGTTAGTTTAAAGTAATTTAGATGATATGTATGACATTTGTAATTGAATTATGATGAATGAAATTATGAATGGGTTAATTGTTGTATGATTAGCATGAGTATTATGATAGGCAGAAAGGTTGTGTTAGCTTGTGTGTGTGTTTATGTGACTTGGCATGAGGTTTAATGGCATGTACAAATAAGCAAATACAAAGGGCATGAATGTTACGCTTAAAATGGAGGAAAATGCATGATCAAGGTTAATATATAGTTGTATCTGAGAGCAATAGCAATGAAAATGTTATGTAATCTTTGGTAACTTGCTTCAAATGAATAAGAATCCTAAAACTTGATGTATTGGACATGAAATGGCTTAAATTACTTGGCATTATTTTGTCACTTGCATGGAATTGGTATGTTGTAAATGGATGTAAAGAATGAACCATGATGAATGTAGAAACGCTTAAAACATAAAATTGGAAAAAAGGCCTAAATTGTGAATTAAGCTTGAACATGAAATGTGAATTGGAAATGTACCTAAATTGTGCCTAAAAGGGCTATGACATTGCGACTATTTAACATGGCATAAAAGCTTATGATTTGGCCTTGTAAATGGCCTAGAGAATGAGTGGCTTTAGGCCTATGGAATGCAAGAATTTTTAAGTGAGAACTGTAGTAAAAAAGACTAAGAAATAAACCTAAAAATGACTATTGCAAAATGAAGAAATAGCTTATAGCTGTCTAGAATTGACCATTACCTGAACTAAAGATACACCTAGTAAGTAAATGGCAACTACATAAAAGTTAAATATGGAACAAAATCAAGGATAATAGGGCTTAAACGTTTATCAATATATAACCTAAAAATATAGTTTAAAATTGACTCGGTACTGTCTAATTATTTCTATACCAGACTGGACTAAATTTGAACTATGCTATAAAATTTATATTTATCTATTTTTCATTTAACAATATTATAAGAAGTTAATCAATAAAGAAATAAACATAAATTGATGTTAATCGCCAATTAGTTAGACACCCACTGGATAGGTTGACCAATCAACTTAGGGCTTCAGCAATTACTACACTGTTCGATTTCTAGGTAGGGCCAGTACAGCGATCTAAGTCCATTTTTAGGCCACTTTACTAATTTATTAGACATAAAATCATTTCCTTTTACACACTTGATGCCATTTACCTAATTATGCTGGGGTAGTGGCATAGAACTCGAAGGGCCACTACATTAGTTAGTTAGATAGACCAGTATGCTAGGCAGATTAGATTATGACATAACTAATCTTCAAACAAGGTCTGTACAGTAGCCAAGGTCCTAAAAGGCCACTAAACTAGTCTGTTAGATAGACCACATCATGTTATTTGCACCTTAGGTGCTCTAACTTGATCAGGCCGGTGCAGCAGTCGAGGTCTAAAATGTAGATCACTGCAAAGTATTTTAGTTCCCTTTAGGTCTAGTGTATTAAAGTGTCGTCTATCTAGTCAGGCCTATTAACTTAATGAAATAAATGACATACAACACTGATAATTGCAGATATTATTAAATTTCCTAGATTTTGGCATAATTAACTGAATAAATAACCAGTGCACGTGATAAAAAGGGTATTTTGGTAATTTTGCATGTATAATATTTATTAACCTAATAATCCAATTATTTGAATGTTATCATTAGAAATGGCCTAAATCCATAATTTACTAGATTTTTTTTAAATGATTGAATAAATGATAGATTGGTTATATACAGGTGCAAGGGTATTTTGGTCATTTAACACAAATCATTTAACTATTGGCTTAATAACCTAAATTAGATAATATTAACTTTGTATATGTATGATTAAACCATGTGACATGATTTAAATGCTTGAGTTAACCACTGAGTATAGTATATACTCAGCGTTCCTATTTTGGTGCACAGGTAACTAGAATTGAGATATAGCCTCATAGAGCATATAGCTAAAGTTTAGATTATCAACTAAAAGGTTGTTATGTTTTAGTGAACAGTTTTGCATTTAATGTACTTAGGTGGGAATAGAAGCCCTGTAAGTAAGACTTGTATTATGTATATATATAGGTGTAGAATGTGTTATGTAATAAGTCAATTATCGAATTTTGTGAATGTATAGTTTTATTTATGTGATGCTTATGATATATAGATTGTGGTTTGAGGTTTGTGTGAATAAACTGATAGACTAATGATGTTAGGTTGATATCTGGGGGACTAGAAGGGTCCAAGTGATGTGGAATGAATTTATAGAAGTGTTTTTATAGGTTTAAAATTTTTAGACAATGACTAGATAGCCATTTATCCTGTTGAATTTTAGGAAATACCTTACTAGTGATTAATTAACTATTTATGGCTTGAATATAATGGCATAACTTTAAGCTGAGCTATGAAAAAGATAGAACCAATTTTGGAGTTAGACTGAATCAACTAATAGGAAATTGGTAAGAGTTAAATGAATAAACCTAATAGACAATTTCAAAATGGGTGACCTAGTGGGGAGTGCACCGCTTATTGGGTTTCTTTGGGAATCTAGTAGAAGGTGCCATATTTGGTGGTATTAGAGCATAAGTTTAATGTTCCTAGGTAATGTACATGAGTGCAACTATCTAAATTTCAATTCCTCTAAACTGTTATGTTGTGCGAGGCTGATAGGTTATTCCTTTTATAGTAAACATATGGCTGATTAGGAACCCAAAGGAGGGGCAAAAGAAGTGGCTAGTTTTGTACCCACAACTATACAAGGGGCAAGCAATGCATTAGTATCTGAACCTAGAGATGTTGTACAGCAACCAGAACAACAAGTGCCTAGACAACAGTAGGTAGAAGCCTCTCTTACATTGTTACATCAGGTAGTGAACCTATTCAGACATACTACTATTACTACTAATCCACCTCCTCCTCTTCCAGCTCTAATACCACCTCCACCACTAGCTCTTCCATAGAAAACACCCTTAGAAAGGTTGAAGAAAATGGGAGCTATTATTTTCTTAGGGAGGAAAAAAGATGATGCTATTAGGGCTGAGTACTAGCTAAATAAGACATTTAAAATTTTGGAGCAACTGAAATGTACAGAAGAAGAAAATTACCAGTGTGCCACTTATCTCCTTCAAGAAGAAGCTTATAGTTGGTTTAACACTATCAAAAGGAGAAAAGCACCTACAGACTTGACCTAGGAGTTTTTCCTTAACGAGTTAAGGAAGAAATATATACTTGACTCATATAAGGATAAGAGGAGATATGAATTTCTTAATTTGAAGTAAGGAAAAAGGACTGTGTCAGAATATGAAAAAGATTTTACTAAGCTACTAAAGTATGCTGAAAAGTTTATTTCGAATGAAGAAGAAAAATGTAAGAGATTTTTGATGGGGTTAAATGTAGAATTGAGAATGCAGATAGCAAATCCCAAAGAAAAGATTTTGCAATACTGGTGGTAGCTGCATATGACATTGAAGAAATGATGCAAGAAAAAAAGGGATCTCTTCCAAAGAAAGAGGCAATTCACTATGGGATAGTCGAGTGCAAGGTTAGTGGATAATATGAAAAGAAGAGAGGATAGCCTCAGTCTCAGCCTAGACCCCAATCTCAATCAAGGTATTAAGGGCAAAGAAAGGAATAGACCCAAAGATTTGGATAAGCCTCTATAGGTAGATCTTGATTGCCTCTTCATGCTAGTAGTGCTCTTGGCGCAGTGGGTGACAGGAATGGTCCCCTAACTTATAATACTTGTCAGAAGAGACATTAGGGGGTAGTGCAGATTGGCTAGAAAATAAGAGTGTTTTAATTGTGGTGCTAGAGATCACTATAGAAGAGAGTGTCCTTAGAGACAGCTCGAGGATGCTCAGACTCAAGCATCCAATGTTGCAACTCAGAATAGGGGTCAAAGGCATAATAGAGGAGAGTAACCTAGTGCTAGTCAGGGTATAAGATCTAAGGCTCATGGTCCAACTAGGCAGTATGCCATGAGAGCCAGAGAAAAGGCTATAACACCAAACATCATAACTAGTACTTTTTATTTATTTGATGTTTCAGTTTTCTCATTAATAAACCCTAGTTCTACTAATTCATATGTATATACTGCACAAGCATAAAATAGGGGGTTAGAGCCTAAACATGTTGATATA
Source organism: Hura crepitans (assembly GCA_948208565.1). NCBI lineage: Eukaryota > Viridiplantae > Streptophyta > Magnoliopsida > Malpighiales > Euphorbiaceae > Hura > Hura crepitans. Next base: position 6,313 of record CANXYI010377163.1, on the reverse strand, counting down.
GATATTAGATTTAGTAATCTTATTGATTTACCATTCCATGAGTTTGATGTGATATTAGGAATGGATTAGCTGATTGAGCATCAAGCCATAATTGACTGTAGATATAAGAAGTTAACCCTCTAGACTGGAGAGGGTGAGAAAGTGATAGTGGATGGTGAGAGAATTCTTTTGAATAATCTTATCTCTATAGTTACAACACAAAAACTTCTTCTGAAGGGGTATGATGTGGCACCTCCTACTAGATTCTCGAAGAAACCCAATAAGCGGTGCACTTTCTCCTAGGTCACCCATCCTGAAATTGTCCCTTCTGGTCATTCATTTAACTTTTCCCAATTTCTTATTATTGGATTCAGCTTAACTCTGAATCATGTTCTACCTTTTTATAGCCTCAGTTTAAGGTTATTCCAGTCTATTCTAGCAATAAATAGTCAATTAATCACTAGTCAAATATTTTCAAAAATCTAGCAGCATAACAACTGTCTAGTCACTATCAAAAAATTTTAAACTTGTAAAACACTTTTATAAATTCATTTTCACATCTCCTAGACCCTTCAGGTCCCCCAGGTAACATTCTAACATCATCATTCTATCAGTACATTCACATAGGCCTCATGCCACAATCAAAATATTCATAATCTAGAGCCTTAGGCTCACATACCATAAACATTAAATAAATAAAGTCATACATTCCAAGCAGTCTCATCAGTTACTTAATCACAAAACACTATATATATTATGTATATGTATACACCCATCCCTTTTACGCAGTACCCATTCCCTACCTAAGTACATTGAGTGCAAAACTGTACATTAATAATATAACAACCTTATCAAAACTATCCTCTGAACCTTAATTGCATGTATTACGAGCCTGTATCTATGTTTTGATTACCTACGCACCAAAATAGGTACGCTGAGTATATAATATACTTAGTGGTGAATTCAAGTATTTAAATCACATCACATAGTTTATTCATGCATACTTAATGAAACTATTAACTAACTCAAGTTATTAGGCCATTAATAAAATATTAATGTCAAAATAACCAAAATACCCTTACATGTGTACATATTAGCTGACAATTTATTTAATCATTTAAAATCAAGTAAATTATTGATTTAGGCCATTTTCAATAATAACATTAATAAAGTCCAATTATCTGGTCAATAAAATACATATATGTGAAAATTACCAAAATACCCCTAAATATGTATATTGAAGTACCATCCAGATAATTAATTCAAATTATGCAATTTATTGTTTTTAACATCATCGTTAATACATAGGCTATTTATTAAATTAAACTAGTAGGCGCGACTAGATAGATGACTCTTTAAGACACTGGACCTAGAAGGAACTACAATAGTACAGTGATCCATATTCTGGACCTTGACAATTGCACTGGCTTCATAAACAACATAGGAATCAGTCCGTAGACCTCCCAAATGACATGCCCAAATTTATATAAACAATCTGGTCTACCCAATAGACTGGTATGTCAAATAGACTAATGCAGTAGCCCTCTAAGACCTACGCCGCTGCACTAGCATAATCTAATAAATTGCACCAAGTGTGCAAGTCATAAAGTGGTCTATCCAATAAACTAGTACAGTGGCCCCAAAATGGACCTTGACCGCTGTACTGGCCTTGCCTACAAATCAGATAGTGTAGTAGCTGCTAAAACCCTAAGTTGACCGGTCAACCCATTTAATGGGTCTCTAACTAATGTGCCATTAACCTCAATTTAGGTTTATTTCTTTACTGATTAACTTCTTATAATATTCTTAGGTGAAAAACATATAGATATTAATTTTATTGAATAGTCAAATTTTAGCCCTATCTGGTATGGGCATAATTAGACAATTACAGGCCATTTCCCAACAATATTTTTAAACCTTGCCACAACCAAACTTTAATTCGCAACATCCCTTGTTTCATTTCACATTTAATCATTATTTATAATCCATTTACTATCTATGTGAATTATTAATTTAGGTAATGGTCAATTCTAGACAGTTATAAGTCATTTCTTTATTTTGCGATGGTCATTTCTAGGTTCATTTCTTAGTCTTTTTTAGTGCAACTTTCACCCAAAAATTCATATTTTCCATAGACCTAAATCCACTAATCTATAGGCCATTTACAAGGCCAAATCATAAGCTTTCAAGCAATGCCATATAATCATAATACTATAGCTCTTTTATGCACTTTTTAGGCCAATTCAATTTCACTTTACATGTTTAAGTTTAAGTCACATTCTAAGCCACTTTCTAAGCCTATATTTCAAGTACTTTTACATTCATCAAAGTTCATTTTGTATATCTATTTATATCATGCTAATTCTCAAATTAAGCTAAACAAACTAAGTCATTTCATGCTCCTTATTTCAAGCTTTAAGGTATATATTTCTTACACATAGTTTACCAAGATTTACATGACATTTCCCTTATTGAAACTCTCGGTTCCTAGCTATCCAATAGCATTATTCATACATGTTATTAGTGTCAAACATACATATATAGTTTTATGCATAACATAAACACTTCCACATATACATATTCACATTTCATATAACATAGGCTTTATATACATGATATTAAAGATTAATCACACTCACACATGCACGCGCACACACATACACACACACACACACACACACACACACACACACACACACACACACACACACACACACACACACACACATATATATATATATATATATATATATATATATATATATATATATATATATATATTTCTCAATCACACACCAAGTTATATAACTTCACATATACATTATAGCCTAAAGCTCTTAGGTTCTAGAGAAAAACATACCAATTGTGCATTTTTTAGCCACTTTTAATTAATCTCATTGCATTTCAACCCTAAAGCCATTACTAATACATCAAACATCATGGCCACACCCACTTATAAATCTTAAACCTTTTGACCACTCATTGAGCCCTTATCAAACATACATAAATCAACGTATTCATGCTAGTGTCCATCCCAACTCAATCCCAAGCTTCAATAATCATGAAAATACTACATTAAACAAGCACTAAATAACATTTAACCTCTAAACACCTCTCAGCCACATGTTATTTCCAAGTCTAACATACATGATCAACTCGCTTAATGTTCTATTTCATTCATGGAATTTGGGTGGCATGAACTGAATACAAGATTCACTTACCTCAATCACTAGGAGATAGAATGGCCACCAATTTCAAGCCTTCAAGTCCTAAAAAATCCATCCCCTTTCATGGAAGATTTCCACCCTTTCTTTAAGTTAATATCCTCTAATTCCCTCAAAAACCACACACACACACTTCATTAAGACTTAGGCATTCATTAACATTCATTTACATCCAAAATTCCCCATTAGAAACCAAGAAAACCCTAAGAACACCCACTTTAAACCTTTAATGCCTTTGCTAGAAAGCTATCTAACCTTGCTCCCTTGGATGAATTTTAATTACTTCTTAGAATCTCCTTTTCTAGTGATTTTTTTACCCTTAAGTCCCTAACACATAAGGATGAATTTAGGTGAAAAGAGTTTTCTAGAAAAGTTTGGAGAAGAGGATGAAAATGGTGTTTTTCCCATGATGTGGTGTCAGTTCCAGCAGCAAGAAAGGAAGAAAATTTTCTCCTTTTGTGAGTGGATTTTCCCACAGGTCCTAGGTGTTTACATGTGTCATGGCCCTTAGGCTAGTTGGCATGATATGGATGGATCCTGTGACCTCCGAAACATCCCAAAATAGCTCCGTTTCAATAGAAACTTTAGAAAATAATTAAAAATCATAGGAACCTTAAAAAATTACACCATTTTTTTTTTAAAATTCCTCATTTAATCCCCTCTACATGGTCATAAATTTTTGGCAGCCAAATTCCATCAATCGAGTAGTTTACAGACTACATTGATTTATGTGCCAACCTATAAAATTATGAGAATTTACAAACGACCTAGGAATTAAAAAAATTCTTACACTAATAGACTCATTGGAATTTTTGAGCTTCAAGATATGATTTTTAGGCTTGTCCAGGCATATCCTATGTCATTCTAGGCACGAGTCAGTTTAACCCCACTAATCAATAGCTTATAGCCTAAAATGAATTATTGGTTCTGCTAAATTTTTAAATTTTGCCTTTTTCATCATTTTAAAGCCCCTCAAAGTTTCATGACCAATGCCACTGCTGTAATTCTCATGCAAGTGACCTAACACCCCGAGCACACTTTCTAAACCTAGTAGCAATGGATCCTCAATATACAAGCATTATAGTTCTTCCCCTTTTAAGAAAATTTCATACTCGAAATTTCCTAAAGTAAAGAGGTGTGGATGTTGTACCCTCATCTGCTCCTCAGGCTTCCTTGTAGACTCTTCAATGTTATGGTGCCTCCATAGCACTTTAACAAGTGCTATGGTTTTATTCCCCAACTGCTTAACCTCAAAAGCTAAAATTAGGACCAATTCTTATTTATAGCTTAAATTAGGCTGTACTTTGATGTCTATCATCAGAATCACATGTGAAGGATTTGATCTATACCTTTTAAGCATTGTAACATGGAAAATATCATGTATCTATTATAGGTTAGATGCCAAAGCTAGCCTGTAAGCTAGAGGTCTAACTCTCTCTATAATTTCACAAGGGCTGATGTACCTGGGACTCAATTTCCCCTTTTCCCAAATCTTAGCACCTTTTTCCATAGAGATACTTTCAAAAACACTTTCTCACCATCTTCATATTCAATATCTCTTTATTTCAAATTAGCATATGATTTCTTTATGTTAACTGTAGCTTTTAATCTCTCTCTAACCACTTTTACATTTTCATCTACATCTTTAATCAAATTAACACTAGAAATTTTACTTTCCCTAGCTTCATTCCAACACAGAGGAGTTCTACATCGTCTACCATATAAAGCTTCATAAGGTGTCATTCCCAAACTAGAGAGATAACTATTATTATAAGCAAACTCTACCAAAGATAGGTATTGATCCCAGCTACCTTTACGCTCAATTGCACAACCTCATAGCATATCCTTGGGTACCTATATCACCCTTTCTAACTATTCATGAATATGAGGATGAAAAGCTATACTATAGGGCAGTCAGGTGCCTAATGCTTCCTATAGCCTCTTTTAAAATTTTGATGTAAAATGAGGATCTCTATAAAAAATGATAGTCACTGGCACACCATTAAGTCTGATTATTTCATCCACATATTGTGTAGCTAGTTTCTCTAAAGAATAGTCCATCCTGACTGGAATAAAGTGAGCTATCTTTGTCAATTTGTCAATAATCACCCATACAACATCACATTTACCTCTGGTCATAGGTAAGCCTATCCCAAAATCCATTATCACTTTATCCCACTTTCATTTTGGTATTGCTATAGGATACAACAACCCAGAAGGAAACTAGTGTTCAGCTTTCACTTGTGGACAATTTAGACACCTTACAACATATTCGATTACATCTCTTTTTATACCTAGCCATTAATAGTGAGACTTTAAGTCTAAATACATTTTTATGCTCCTAATATGCACATAATAAAGAGCTTTATGTGCTTCTCTTAGTATCTATAACCTCAGGTCATCTATACTAGGTACACATAACCTATTTTGGTAATATAAACATCCATTTTCTACCATTTCAAACCATGTGACCTTCCCCTTTTTTAACTTTACTAACCATTTGGACCAACTGCTCATTTTTCATCTAAATCTCTTTAATTTGCTATTGAAAATTAGGTTTTACCTATAATTCAGCCAAAATGGCATTCTCTGAAGTATACTGCAGTCTGGCATTCATGGCTTTCAAAGTTACCATGAATTTTCTACTCAAGGCATCTACCACCATATTCGCTTTCCTTGGGTGATAGTCAATTAGGCAATCATAATCTTTTATCAATTCTAACCACCTTTTCTATCTGAAATTCAACTCTTTTTAAGTGAAGAGATACTTCAGACTTTTATGATCTGTGTAGATATAACATTTTTCTCCATACAAATAGTGCCTCCATATTTTTCAAAGCAAAAAAAGCAGTAGCAAGCTCTAAGTCATAAGTAGGATAATTCCTCTCATGTGGCTTCAACTGTCTTAAAACATTAGCAACTACTTTTCCTTCTTGCATCAACACACATCCCAAATCATTCAGTGAAGCATCGCTATATACTGTGAAATCCTTACCCTATTCAGGTTGAATAAGGATAAGAGTTTTTGTCAATGTCTTCTTCAATTTCTCAAAACTTTCTTGACATTTATCATCCTATTAAAATCTTACATTCTTTTTCATCAATATGGT
>CANXYI010377128.1:0-12025 GCA_948208565.1 Hura crepitans | reverse complement strand
TATCAGACTACTCTTATACATGTACAGGTGAGACATACTTTTAATTAATTAAATTCACCATTGAGTTTTATACTCAGCGTACCAATGTTTTGGTGCATAAGTAAGCAGGAATAGTCGAGATGCCTCGAGATGGGTGCAGTGTAGTAGCAGAGTAAAGTAAGGAAATGTATTTTATCTGTGTAATGGCACTCAGGTAATAACTATAGGTTATGTGTCTAGCATGCTTACTAGCTATTGTGGTTTTGTAACTTATTTAAATTTAAAATTTGTATGATCAACTTGGGTATAAATGAATAAATACTTGTGTGACTTGCTACATAAGATTTATACTGAGACTAAATATGGGGCAATAAGGGGACTTAAGTGGGTATATCATTATGACACAACAAGGAGAAAGGCAGGATTGTAGGTGCACCTGTTTTCGAGTTTCTACAGGGACCTGATAGGGGTGTTACAGCTCAAAATTCAAAAATTCTTTCCCTAAGAGACTTAGAGGAATTTTTTTAGCTTTAGGGTCTAATATTTTTGGGTTTGTCTAGGCATATCCCAAGTTATTCCTAGCCTAAAAATTTTTTATTGCACAGATGGGTAGCTTATAGTCTAAAATGAATTATTGGTTCTACTAAATTTTTAAATTTTTTTTTCATCAATTTAAAGCCCCTCAAAGTTTCATGACTAGTGCCACTGCCTTAGTTTACCAGTAAGTGACTCGGTACCCGGGGCACACTTCCCAAACCTAGTGGCATTGTTCACAAAGCCTCGAAACACAGGCGTTACATAAGATGTAATATCAAAAGTAAGATGCATGATCTCAACCTCTATAAAAGTATATATATCATCATGAACATGTCATCGAGCAATAAATATCAGTTTTCTTTAATTTATAGCTTTAGGTCTTAATATTCAACATCTACCATATCTTATGCCCAAACTTAAGAAAACACATAAACTATATTGGATAATGGGACCTAGGCCACTGAGGCCATCAGGACTATGAAGGCCCAACAATCTAGACCTAAAGTTCATCAGGACCATAAAGGCCTAACACTTGGACCCGAAGGTTATTAGGACCATAAAGGCTAAACAAAATCATCATAAGACTTATAGGTCATAAAAATCAACATAGGACCCGTAGGTCACAAAATCTAATACAGAAGTACCCTAGCAGCTGCTAAACCCCAAGTTGACTAGTTAACCTATCGAATATAGGTTGTTTACCTATATAGGCTAATCACCAAATTTATTTTGGTTTCACTATATTAAAATAGCTTAAACTAGATTTTAAAGTTAGTTTGGCCAACAAATGACCAAATGGGGAAAAATTATTAGATTTTAGATTGTCATCATATTTTAACATAAGCATTTTGACATACATAACCACACATCCCTCCATATGATTTCATAAACAATCATTGCACATGTTCGATAACATGAACACATACACTTTAGAATATTAAACAAAAGCCCTCACATAATGTCATAAGTAACATACACTTTTAGGTCATATTCATGTCATAATCATATTATAACATTCCTTTTATGTTTTGGCCATGTTAGCTCATTAATCATACTTTATGGTCATAATGCTTTTCTTTATTATTTTATTACAATGCATATAATTTATAACATAATTGGCCTCAACTATATCAAACATACATAGTAAACCATTTAGCCATCACATGTCTTAAACATCAACATAGCCAGTTTTCTCATTACGAGCCAATATTACACACCATGGCATATTTAGGTCTATACACACCTATACATACCCATATAACCATTTAGCCATAAGTTTATACACACACACACACACACAATAGGCCATTCGGCCATCATGCTTACACCTATACTCCCATCCACATGTGATCATCTCATACACCTCATAACACACTCACATAGGCATATATCATTATCTATAATCAATGACCCTTATGTACATACATAATTCAGAATAAAGACATACATATATAATTTAGGCCATTTAGCCAACATGCTTTATACATATTTAACATTTAGTTAACCATTTCTAAGGCATTAAAACATAATCATAAGGTCACCTAACAAGATTCATAAGCCTTTAACATTATTAAATGCCATTTAGCACATTTATACACTATTACACACACTTTATCATTACGGCATATACACATACACATCAAATTACATTGATTACATTCATTTTGAGTTCAAAATACACCAAACAAGCTTGATTAGGCCTTCTCCTTACCCTTACCTTTGTCTCTCTCTCTTTACTTTACAAGCATAAATAGGCTCATTACAAAAAAAAAAGTATGTATAAAATCATATATGCAGTAAAAATCAAATCTAACATAGGAAACATGTTATTAAGCATCCTAAGACCTTAAAAAAATATGAAAACCTAAAAAACTTACCTAATCAAAACTGTCACTATTCACATATTCACCCAACCATGAAAATTTCTCAATCTCTCTTGATTTTATTACTTGAATAAGTGTTTAGAAGTTTTAAAGGTGAGAAATTAGGGGTTAGATGATGAATTAAGAGTGTTTTTTTAGAGGTTTGATGGAGTAAAAGTGTGGGAGAATTCCCCCTTAGTGCCGTAGGTTGAAAAAGAGAAGAAAGGCGAAATATGATGATAATACTATTCACTTTTTAACTATATATAAGAAGCTTTGACCCTTGACTTGGTCAACTAATCTAGTGGTCAAGATTTCTTCTCATTAAAATCCAATGGCCACCATAATTTCTCCATTTTTAACCTTTCTTTAAAATGTTTAAACACCTATCATTTTCAAAATTCCCATAAATTACATAAATTAAAACCCTAAAGCCTCTTTTTAACACATGCTTGAAAATTAAGAAAAATCGATTAGAAACATAACTTTTATCTTTACCCATTTAAAAAAAAAATATTTCTTGATATCTAAAAATTTCAATTCCAATGCAAATGGATTAGTTGGAATATTTGAGTATCAAGTCGTATCAATCCTAAAATTCTCTGAGCAAAAACTAAATATTTTATGGTTCTTTTAAAACTAGGTCACTATTCATATGACACTATCGTAAAAACTTGCATTTTTATCCACCTTAATGACTTCATTTTCATTTCAAACTTTACCTAAAATTTTATTATGATTAATTCTTCCATCTAGTCACATTAGTGTGACCTATGTCTCGGGAAACACTATTCATATCTTAGGAAGTACTGTTCATAACACCTTAATTTTTGAGTGTTACAAGTCCTGTTATGAAGTTTTGGGCTTTAGTCTTTATGTATAGGCAAGTTTAAATAAATAACATGATGAGATTCAAAATAATGACAATTATATGTAAGCATGTGTAAAAATTTCAATAGCCTTATTAATGAGCATCAAGTATGTGATTTATTAACCTTATTCATATTTAGTATGTTATCCAAATGATATGGATGTACATGATGCAATAGTAGTATATGTGTCTGTGTTATGTTATAACTATTTAAGTTCTCATGTTTAAGTATGCCTATGATGTAAGTGGTGATGATACTTGTATCTATAATTGTAACATGAATTGTTTGAGTTTATTTTGAGCATGCCTTCAATGTAAATGGATACAGTTGCATGAATGGATGAGAGCACATATATCATGTTGATTACACCACTATATTTTATGCTTAGCACATTGTTGTTATTGTGATACATAGGTCAAATAAGTACATATAAAAATAGAAGCCTTAAGTAGCTGTGTAGATAAAGATACAATAATGTTGTTTGAAATGAGAATATAGAAGTGTTTTTGAACTTGTTGGTACTATTCATTTTTGGATAGTATCTTAGTATAATCATTTTGTTATTAGATTTTTGGCACTAGGATTCCCAAAATTGTTTTAAAAACTTAAAAGTGAATTTTTCATTCAAGCAAGATTTTAAAAGTTCATATATTGATTTTAAAAAACTTTTAATTAACTAATTAAAAGCCTAATTTTTGTTCAGCCTTTTAGGGGTTTAAGTGCTTGAAAATTTGACCCAAAGGTGAATAAAAAGGTTATAAAAACCCTTGTGAAGTCGTTCACAATGAGAAAGCCTCAAAGAGAGTATTATTCTCTTTAATTGCTGCAAATTCACCTTCTTTTGAGCCTTCTCCTTCTTATTTCCTCTTCAATTTTTTTTTTCTTATTGGCACCTAGAAATAAAATTCACTTATGAACCTCTTGGAGAGTTCTCTTGAATTTATTACTAGTGTGGACACCTTGGAGGTGTTCTCGAGAGGATAACTATGGTTTGCAACAACCAGGTAAGGTGAAAAGCTACAAATTTGAATCACATAGAGAATTTATGGTAATTTCTTTTTCTATGATTTTTTTTATTTTTGTTTTTCAATTTTTGATATTCAAACTTTATCTTAGATTCCATGGATGTTTAATTCCACTACACATGAGTCCATGGGAACCAATAATGGTATCAGAGCCTAGTTCTTTTAAAAAGTTAAAAACTATCATAGTTTGTTAGTATCCCATGATTAAATTTTAAAATTTTGTTTTGAATTTTCTGTATACGTTTTTGATTTATTCCTTTTCTAATGGTAAGATATGGATTAAAGGTGAATAGAAATAAATTTTTATTTGGCTTTTTTGAATTTTTTGGATTTTATATGCTTGAGTGAACCAAAATTCCAAAAATGTGTTGTGCTGGTCAATGAGAATGGTATTGTTTAGTCTAATTGTTTATTTAACTAGCTCTAACCCCAAATTATAATTTTAGATTCTTGAAACCCTAAAGTTTGAATCTATATTTGACCAAATAAATTTGATTTTATTTGATAGTTAAAATAATAAATTAAATAGTAAACTAGAGTTTCGATAGCTTCTATTGATTAGTTTGGGAAAACTTTCTTCAATCCTATTTTTTAATGTTTTCAGCCATAAATTATTTTTTCTAGGTCCCTAAGAGGCTAAAAGTTAATTTTGTTAATTTTGGAGTTGACCAATAAAATTGAATTTTATTTGGTAAATTTAAAAAATTGTTAAACATTATTTTCAAGATATTTTTACACTACAAAAAATAGCTAAAGTAGGGCAAATTTTTCGAATAATTTCTTTTAATTTTATAGCCCTAAATTATTTTTCACAAGTTCTTTATGGATTGAAAAGTAATTCTAGACCTGATAAATAAAATTAGATGTTATTTGGTAATTAAAAGAATTGTTTTAAAATAATTTTGGTTGTTTATAGCTCCTATAAACTAATTAAGGTTTTAATATTGTTGTCAAATTTTGATTTTACTTCCTTTCAATTTGAAACCTATTTTTTTTGGATAATTATAAAGTTAATTTAAATATTTTGAATGCCCAAACTTGATTACATGAGAATTGGATTCATAATTTTATAACAGCCATATGAATATATATTGTATTAGCTATCGGTAGTAATCAACAAATTTATTTTTGAGTTAATCAATTGAATTGATTAATTTGGATTAATTTTGTTGATCATTGTATGTAATTTTATATATTCATGCTCATTGGAATTGGTCTTGTAATGCCTAAAAAATCTTAGTGTTATGAATAATACTTTTTGAGACGTGAATAATGTTTCCCGATATTGGATCACACTAATCTTACTGAATGAAAGTATTAATCGAAAGATAATTTCGAGTGAAATTTAAAGTTGAAATTAAGTCATTTATATGGTTAAAATTGATAGTTAAGTTTTACTACAGTGTCATATGAATAGTGACCTAGTTTTAGCTAAATTGTAAAATATTTAAAAGTTGCTCAAAAAATTCCAAGATTTATATAACTTGAGACTCAAATATTATAAATAGTCCATTAGCACTAGAATTGGAATTTTTAGAGATTGGAAAGTATTTTTTACTAAAATCAAGTGTAATGAAAAGTTATGTTTTATTTGGTTTTTTTGTGATTTTTAGGCATAGATTTTTAGAGGCTAATGAGGTTTGAATTATTGGATTTTAAGGGATTTTTAGATATTAAAAATGAGGTAATTAAAAAGGAAAAAAAGAGGTATAGAAAGGGTCAAATGGGTCAAAAGAGGAATATTTGTCTTCTTCCTCCAACCCATTTTGGTTGATGCTATTGAAGAAGGTAAAAAAGTAATTTCACACATCCAAGCCTTGAATCCAAACCTCCATGGCACCTACACCATGTTTTTACCTCAAAATTCGTGAAAAATTGAAGGAATTTCTCGATTTTAAGCTTCGGTGAATAATAACTCGACTTTTCTCAATTATGTTTTTTTGAAGTTTGATATTTTCACATGTTCCCTAGGTTCTCAAAAGTGTGTTTGTGTTGTTGGTTTTTTGTTTTAGTGTCTAGTTAATTTTATTCAAATTTACATATTGAGTCTATTATGGACAATAGAGGAACCTGACAAAACATAAATTAAAGGCAAGGAGAAAGCTTAGATTGTTATTATGAGTGCATTTACCTATTGAAAATAAGTGTAATTGAAATAAATTGTGCTAAATTATCTATGCCCTAATATGTTCATATTATGTAAATGTGTATATTTATGTGTAAATGGGCAAGTAAGCTAATTAATGCATGTAATTCATGTATTATGATGTTAGATAAGTGCATTAAAGCATTTAATAATGTTAGAATGATGTGATTATGCATGATGGTATGATGTGGTATGGTTTAAAAGTGTATGTATATATGTATGTGTCATATACATATGATATGGATGTTATATATCCATGAATGGATATATGTGTATATATGTACATAAGATAAGATGCATGATTTAATTGAATGATTGTTATGGGTGCTTAGAGGCTTGATGGCTGAATGGCTTTATAGTATGTATATATATGTATGTGGTTTTCAGTAGGCATGTTATGGATGGTGCATGATTATATGGATGTCAATGATTATAAGGACTTGTGATGTTATATGCAATGAGAATGAATACAAGTTTATACATGTATGATGGCTTGGCCGAATGGCCTATATTCATTTATATGTATATGTGTTCAATAGAATACATGAAATGAAAGATGTATGGAATAGATTTGATATAAGTGATTATGTATATGCATAATGAATAGGAAATAAAAGGAGATGAAAGATTATATGTGTGTATGGTGTTATGGCCGAAGGGTTTAGTATGATGGCCATAGTGTGTTTGAGGCATATTATGTGAAAAATGTGACTTAATAAGATGTTATATGATAATAAAATGATAAAATGATAAGTGATATGTTATGTGATAAAGAGAATACATAATGTTCCTTATAAGGAAAAGTGTGATGGCATAATGCATTTTATGAGCTTACGCTAGAATATGGCTTTGATGTGGTATTTTCATGACATAAAATGTATGATCATGTTTAATAAGACACAATGATTTTGAAAAATCAAGAGATAATGCATATACTTGATTTGGTCATTAGTTGGACAACAAAATTAATTAAAAACTATGTTAAACTATCTTAATAAGGTGAAATTAAAAATAAATTGGTTAGTAGCCCATGCAAGTAAATAGCTTAGTCGGATAGGTTAACTGATCAACTAAGAGTGATAGATGTTGCTACACTACTTTGGTACCTCCATAGCCTTTGGCTTGTGATATGTTAACCTTCGAGTTATTATGTAGCCTTTGGGTTGCGATGCATGAACCTTTGGGTAGCTTTTGAGTTGTGATGCATTTTGGCCTTTAGGTCTATTATTCTTATCTTTAGACCGACGTTGGTAGATGGACCTATGGGTTCATAGAAGTCATATAAGCCTACCCTATGTTTGACCTTTAGGTCTTATGATGATTTGTGACCTTTAGGTCTAATGCATTTTGATTTTTAGATATGATTTATAGACTTTTGGGTCTGATGCATGTGAGGCCTACATGGTTCTGAGGGTTTAAGAGGGCCATCGAGACTTTGTTATCCATAATGCATGTGTTTCCTTCAGTGTGGGCTTAGTAAATAGATAGTAAAGAAGAATGAATATGGATTTCATGATGAATGACAATATGAATGATGCATGACCTTATGATGTGATATGTTTATGTTTTGATGCCATCTTATCACATATATGAATGCTATGTATAAAGTTGCATATCATGTAATAATATGATTGTTTATATTTCTCATACTAGTGTATGATGTTAATTGGATAATTATACAAGTTAGTTCGATTACACCATCAAGCTATTACTTAGTGCATTGTCCATCTTTACAATGTATAGGTAAGGAGATAATTTGAGCTAAAGCCTCAGATCATCAAAATTATTAAGAGAAGATGATTCTTTTAGTATATTTTTGGTACATATATTTATATTATATGATATATAGAAGTAAAGCACTCATATGATATAATTTTCTATAAAATGGGTCTAAATTGTATGTAAATGTAAATTAATGTTTTAAATTGTTTATAACTTTGTTCAAGTTGGTTTTAAATTGCTTTGCTTGTATGGTATTATTCTTGTTGCATGGTTTGTGTTTCTGAGATGTTTGTTGATTGGAGTGATCAAAAAGATCACAGGAGTTAAGGAATGAGTTAGAAATGTTTATAGAAGTGTGTTTTACTATATAGGTTACTATTCACATTTAGGTTAATGTCCCGATATAGTTGTTATGTTGCTAGATTTTCAATAAGAAAATTTCGAGATGTAAATCAAACCTAGATTTCTTTTGTTAACCTATAATTTTAAGAGAGACTTGTTTTGTTGACATGGTTTAAATCATGTTTTAAATGAATTAAGATTTCAAAAGAGTTTAGATAATGTGTTTCTATATGCACTTTTTGTTTAGGTCTGATGACCAAATCTGGTAAGGGGTGTCACATTTAATGGTATCTCATCTCCGATTTAGGGATTCCTAGACAACATATGAGTGCTTTAGTGATTAAGATTATACATCTCTTAATTTATGATATTGAGACTTTTAAATTGTTCTCTAACTAATAGATAAGATGAGTGCTCCAACACCGCATAATGATGAGGAAGTTGAGAATCATAATTTGATGTCTATGGCACTAGAGACCTCTAGGGTGTTAAATGTATGCCCTAAAGCTTACGTAATAGGGTTATATTCATATGTTTAAAACTTGTGAATTAATGTAAAGGCATTTCTCTTTATATCATGGTACTTTTATATGTTACTTATAATTGTTTGCAATGTTTTAAATAATGTTATAAAGTCCCTAGTATAAAATCACAATCTAAAGGAAATTATTAATTTGTTCATGATGTGAGATTCTTATTGCATGAAAATGTGATGTACCAAAATACCCCTGATCATAATATTAACAAGATGGGATATTATTAAAGTAGATAGATCAGTATATGTTATATTTCTTGATTAGATCAAGTAGTAGTTCTCATAAGCTATAAGCATAGAGATGCTCAAAGTTAACATGTGGATGCTTACTTGGGAAGTAAGTACATCGGAGACCCACCATGAGATCTTCACATGGATACTTAATCTATGTCACTGAAAATATCTCATTATATCAATGGTGTAAGTATCCTTGACTTGAGATCACTAACTATCTTAAATATGGAGTAACATACTTTGACTCTAAAGCTTTTAATTCAAATAAGAAGTATATATAATGAGGTGCTAGGGTATGGCATGACATATTTAAAGATAGGGAAGTAATCAATAAAGGATTCACCACCCCAGATTATAATGGGGATTTTATCTCGTAGTTCTAATGAGTAATCTTTATTCAAGAATCTTTGGCCAAAGTAAGATGCCATGTGTGAATGGGATTAACAAAGGGAATTTTCAAAATAAAGGTGAAATTATTATAACAATATGTCTAGGGCTTAATTATACATACTTAGTTAAGCTTTGAGTTGACATAAGTCTATGCTCTAAACTGGATGGGATAAAAGATGGTGAAAGGAGTTTATTACACCATAACTATATATGGAAGGGTTAAGTGAAACCACTTGACTTTCTAGCACTTAGGTAGTCATGATACATGGCTAAATTTCTATCTTGACTTGTATACAAGTGATATATAAATTAATAAGTTGATATTGATTCAATAAGATTGAACCTATAAAGTCTCAGTTGGACTAGGACTCTAATTCATTGTGTATGCCAAGCTGTTTTGAAAGCCTATAGGGTTACACATATAAAAGGAGTTTGAGGAAGATTCAATGGGATTGAATGTTCCAATGATATGAGATATCATTGGAAGATGAATTAAGAAGAAGAAATGAGCTAATAGGCTTGAAGCCCACTTGCAAATGAAAAGTCCAGAAAATCTAGTTTTTTTTTTTGTAAAATTAGGGTTTTTGGACTTGGGCCTTATTGAGTTAGAATTTTAATTGTTTTCACATCTTTTTTATAGGCTTTTAAAGGTTTAAAAGGCCTTAAATTAGAGTAATTATTAATTCAAATGGGGCCTAGGAGTGCCACATAGGATTAATGAAAGTGGGGCCAAAGCAGATTGCACATAAGGCCATTAAAAGGCTTATGCACATAGGATAGAATAGGGCCCAATTGATAGGTCTATTCTAGTCCGACTTAGGATAGATTTTAAGTATTAAAATTTTACCTAAATAGGATTTATTTATGATATAAATAAGCCTTATTGCGGCAACCACCATGCTGCATTTTGTATAGCACAAATTGTTGCCTAGAACAATTGAAAACACACTATTTCTTCTTTTTCCTTCATTCGTTTGAAAATCCTACTAGCACCTGGATTTTCAAGTTGCTCTCTTCTAAGAACTTCTTGTGTGGATTAACTTGGTGGTATTCCCAATTGAGGATCACTGTGATTTGAGACAACTCGATGAGAAGAGCGAAAGAAAAGGAAAGCTGCACGTTGGAATTGAGTAGAGAATTTATAGTAAATTCTTATTTTGTGATTTCATCATATATAAATTTTTTTTTCAATTTTTCAATGTTCCAAACTTTACTGAGATTCTATGGATGTCTTATTTCCACTGTGCATGAGTCCATAAAAAACAACAATGGTATCAAATCCAGGTTACATTGAAAAGTTGAAAACTATCGTAGTTTGTTGGTATCTTGCAATTAAATTTTAAAATTTTGGTTTGAATTTTCTATATGCTGTTTTGGTTTTATTCATTTTCTAATGGTTAGATATGGATTAAAATCAATTATAAATAATTTTATTTCTAGCTTTGTGAATTTTTGGAATTTTATATGCTTAAATTAACCAAAATTGTGAAAATTTACTGTGCTAGTCAACTAGAATGTTGCTATTTAGTTTGATTAGTTATTTAATTAGTTTTAGCCCTAAATTATAATTTTAGGTTCTTAAAACCCTAAAATTTGAATCTATTATTGATTAATAAAATTGGATTTTATTTGTAATTAAAATAATTAATTAAACAGTAAACTTGGGTTCAATAGCATCTATTAACTAGTTTTATAAAATTTTGTTTAGTCTAATTTTTTTAATGCTTTTAGCTCTAAATTATTTTTTCCCAATTTTTAAGAGATGGAAATCTAATTCTAAGGCTGATCAATAAAATTGGATTTTATTAGCTATTTTTAAAAAATTGTTAAATATAATTTTATGCTATTTTTTCACGGTAGAAAATGACTAAATTAAGGCAAATTTTTTTGAATAATTTCTTTTAATTTTACAGCCTCAAATTATTTTTCATAAGTTCTTGAGGGATTGAAAAGTAATTCTAGAACTGATGAATAAAATTGGATTTTATTTGATAATTAAAAAAATTACTTGAAAACAATTTTGGTTATTGACAACTCTTATAAAACAGGTTAAGATTTTATTAGTGGCGTCAAAATTTGATTTTGCTTCCTTTCAATTCTAGATCTATTTGTTCATAATTATTGGGTAATTATGAAGTTAATTTGAATATTTTGAATGCCCAAAACTAATTTCTTGTGAATTGGATTCATAGTTTTGTAACAGTCGTATTAATATGTACCGCATTTGCTATCGATACTGATCAACAAATTAATTTTGAGTTGATTAATTAGATTAATTTTGTTAGTTATTATATATGATTTTATATGTTCATGCTTGTTAGAATTGGTCCCAAATTGTTTGGAATAGTTATTTTACAAAACAATGCAAATTAGTTTATTGG
>CANXYI010376964.1:0-11238 GCA_948208565.1 Hura crepitans | reverse complement strand
ATTCAGAAAAAATATCTATTGACTTCAAAAAATTATAATTCCTTATCTATCATACTCAGTGGAATTTTTGAGGTTCAGGGTGTGGTATTTTTGAGACCATCCGGGCACATCCCGGAGCTGTTCCGACTCGACCTCATTTTATCTCCTCATCCACTAGTTCTTAACCTAAAATGATTTATTAGTTCTACTAAATTTTTTAATTCATTCGTTTTTCCTATTTTCAGGCCCATCAAAGTTTTATGACTAATACACCAGTCATCAGACTCGTAATGATAACCCGCACCGCGGAGAACATCACTAAGGCCTAGAAGGTACTATTCGTAAGACCTTGATTGTTGGACATTACAATATAGCTGAAAGGAAAAAAGGATCAAAGGGGGTTGGGGTACACAGTAGAAACTTCAAAGCCAAAGAAGACAAGAAAAGGTGTCTCGCCATTAGAAGAGAGTTTTGTTCAAGCTGAAGGGAATATCAATTACTGCTGAGAGTCAGAGCCTACTGTCATAAAAGGGAAGGTCATACCTGGGTTTGAGATTTTTAGTTACATGTTTGATTGGGCTATAGGTAAAGTCAAGGCCACCTTAGATTTCTAGGATGAAGAGGTTATGTCCAATCTAGTTGACCTAGAACTTAAACCCAAAGAAGAAATCTTAACCACTGCCATACTTCAAGACAAGGGGAAGAAGAAGACAACTCATTAAAAGAATTTCCTAAAATTTTATATGTACTTAAATTGATGTCGCATTTAATTGCATCATGTATAGTGATAATTATGATACATAATATGTTTGACATTAATTCAATCAATACTACCTTGTTTAATCTCGGTACCATTGAAAACCCTAAAGAAATTTTAATTGCATCTGATATAACTCTCGAAGAGAAGAGTAAAATTTGAGAGAATATTGAAAAATATGAAAAAGTTTTTGCATGGACCTATAAAGATATGCCTAAAGTATATAGAAAGATAGCTAAGTATGCCATCTACACATACCCAGAACCAAAACTAGTGAAACAAAAGTTGAGGAGAATAAGTCCAGAATGGGCAGAGAAAATAAAAAGAAGAGGTACATAAACAAATCAAAGCCAAGTTCTTGGAAAAAGCACAGTATTTAACTTGGTTAGCCAACATGTTACCTATCATCAAGAAAGATGGTAGAGCCAGGATGTGTATAGATTATAGGGATCTAAACAAGGCCTGCCCAAAAGATTATTTTCCATTACCACATATTGATATTCTAGTTGATAGTACAACAATGTGTAAGATGTAGAGCTTTGTTGATGGATATGCTGATTACAATTAGATTCTAAACAAGATAGCAGACAAAATAAAGACCACCTTCATCACTAAATGGGGAACCTTCTGCTATAGGGTTATGCCTTTTGGGTTTAATAATGCTAGAGCTACTTATCAAAGGATGGCCACAATGATTTTGGATGATATGATTCATAAAGAAGTGGAAGTTTACATAGATGACATAATGATCAAGTCCGCTACAAAGGAAGGACATTTTAAAGCACTAGAAAAGTTTTTCTAGCAAATTGACAAGTATAATCTACATCTGAATCTCAAGAAATGTGTCTTCGAGGTAACTTTAGGTAAGTTATTAGGGCATATATTGAGTCGAAAAGGCATTAAGGTAGAGCCTAATAAAGTCAAGGTTATCAAAGAGATACCAATTCCAAAAAAGAGAAAGAGATAAAGGGGTTTCTAGGCAAAATACAACATATCAGCCGACTTATAGCCAAGCTTACAGCATATACGAGTCCATCTTCAAGCTTTTCAGAAAAAACCAACTGATCAAATGGAACAATGATTTTTAGAAGGCTTTCAACACTATCAAGAAATACATGATAAATCCACCAATTTTGCAACTGCCAAGATATGGGAAGCCGTTAATTCTCTATTTATCCATTGAAGAAAGCTCAATGAGAGCTATGGTAACACAAGAGGATGAATTTGGGGTTGAGTTTGAAATCTACCACCTGAGGAAAAAGTTTCTTCCTTATGAAGCCAAGTATGTGGAAGTTGAAAAAAATTGTTTAGCAATAGTATAGGCTTTAAAGAAACTGAGGCACTGTTTCTAGTTTTATGTAGTGCACGTAGTAGCGAAGCATAATACCTTAAGGTATCTTTAAAGGACACCATCTCTGAAAGGCAGAATGGGTATAAAGCTTTTTTTGCTCTAAGAATTTGATGTCCAGTACATATGCAGAAGACCATAAAAGGGTTTGTAGTAGCAAAATTCCTAGCTAACCATCCACTAAAAGGTGAGTCACTGGAGTTTGAGTTCCTAGATAAGGATCTAACCCTAATTATGGTCCAGGGATGGCAAATGTACTTTGACAGAGTAGTAAATAGCAAAGGGGTAGGAGTAAAGGTAATTTTAATAACCCTTGAAGGAGAGAACCTGTCGATAGCTAAAAAGTTAAGGTATAAGGTTACAAATAACATGGCAAAATATGAAGCTTGCATATATAGGCCCAAAGCATTATTGGCTCTCGGTGAGAAGATGACTACGGTATTCAAAGAGTTATCTTTGGTAGTACATTAGAATAATGAGGAATAGACCATTCGAAAAGAGAAACTAATGCCTTATGTAGAGCACTTGAGATCTATCAGCAGACAATTCAAGATGTATACCTTTTGCCATGTTCCTAAGGATAAGAATTAGCTAGTAGATGTATTAGCCACCTTGGTCTCTATATGGGATAAGCCAGAAGGACTAGTTATAAAGCCAGTCCTTATTTCTAATTCAAAAGACCTTGCTATAAAGCAAAATAGGTGATAGAAATGGAACAAAGAGGAGATAAGCCTTAGGTTTATGACATCCAAAACTATTTAAAGAATGAAGTCTTTCCTGAAGAAGAAACATACAGAGACAAAAGGGTATTGAGAAAGTTGTCAACCTAGTTCATCAGTGTAAATGGTGCCTTATTTAAAAGGCAAGTAGATGGTCTTCAGCTCTATTGTTTGGAAGAAAAGAAAGCAAAGAGAGTTATGGAAGAGATACATGTAGTGTCTTATGGCACACACATGAATGGTCCAGAGTTAGTGAGAAAGATCATGCATTAAGGATTCTTTTGGCTTAATATGGACCATGATTGCTCAAAGTATGTATAGAAGTGCCATAAGTGTCAGTAGTATGGGGACTTAAGACATGTGCCTATATCAGACTTACACAATCTATCATCTTCTTGGCTATTTATTGCTTGGGGGATAGACATGATCGAAGAGATACATTTGATAGCCTCAAATGGGCATCGTTTTATTGTGATAGCCATTAATTATTTCTCTAAATGGGTTTTTCAAGAAATTAGGGGCAAAAGAAATGGCTAAGTTTATAGAGAAGAATTTGATTTGTAGATATAGGGTCCCACACCACATAGTTTCAGAGAACATTGTCTAATTTCAGGCTAAGACAAAGGCAATGTTATATAAATACAAGATACAGCATCATAAATCCTCTCCTTATAGACCACAAACCAACAAGGTAGTTAAAGTGGTAAATAAGAATGTCAAAAAGATCCTAGCTAAGACAGTTGTAAATTAGAAAGACTGGGCTATAAACTTCCATTTGTTCTTTAGGGCTACATGATAATTATTCAGACTTCGACAGGTGCTATTTCATTTTCCCTAGTATATGAGATAGATGTGGTACTTCCTATAAAAATTGAACTCCAGTCATTGAGAGTGGTTCTAGAAGTAGAGATTCTTAAAGTAGCCTAGGCTAAGTAATGGTTCTGACAACTGAACTTGTTAGATAAGAAGTGATTAAAGGCTAATTATCACAATCAAGTTTATAAAAAAAATGATGCGAGCTTTTAGCAAAAAAGTGAAAAATCACAAGTTGAAAGAAGGGGATTTGGTCTTAAAATAAATGAGGCTAGGTCTGATGATCCAAAGGGAAAGATTAAACCAAATTGGGAAGGACCATTCTTCCTTAAGCAATTATTGCCTAAAAGCACTACCATCCTTACAGATTGTGATAAAAATGAGTTCAAAAAGCTTGTAAACATAGATAGTTTAAAATGGTTATATGGCTAAAGACAAAAAAAAATAGAAGAGAAAAATAACCCTGTGGGTCAAAAATCGAAAAAATGACAGCCTTGCTAAAAGTGGGTGCCCCAATAGGATGAAATAAAAAAAAGGCATCCTATGCAATAATTAAAAACTGAGAGTAAATAGTCAATCAAGATAACCTATAAGGGCTGATTGATGACATGATTTTAAGGAGTAATTAAAATTCCCTTTATTAAATGAGGATATGTTATGTTGCATTAATGTCATTTTGTGATTATCATAAAATGCCAATATGATACAAGTAGATAGGACCATTTTTATAAGCTCAATTAAACATCTTATAGACTATAGAAATAGAGATATTATTATTCAAATTACATTATTTTGTATTCAAGTTCAGAGAAGCAATAAAAGACTATATTTTTAGTTCTTTTATCTTTTGTTATTGCTTTCACATTACATCTTCAGCCAATGGAATCAATTGTCTTGACAAGAGCTAGTCACCCATTCTTTTTATGCATCAAAAGTCTAAAAATTATAAGCATTTTTAGAAGGAATGTTAACCTTTAGAGGTAATTGCTTCCATAAATTATGATATCCAGTAGCAAAAGTGACAAATGAATCTCCCCTTCTAAAGGATAATAAATAAGTAACAATGCCTTAGGTCTTACCTCACTACCTCACACAGAGATCAAGAATACAAAATGTGACTTTGTGTAAGCTAACTAGGGGAACACAACTGCCTCACACAGAGATCAGGAATACAAAATGTGACTTTGTGTAAGCTGACTAGGGGAACACAACCTGATGCGTCACTCCATCGTACATACTATAAGAGAATTCATAGGTTCCTGAAATTTATACTGTCATCAATGGTAACTCCCAGCCAAAAGACCCATTGCTCAACATTTGAAAAACAACACATGATGGCTTGAGGTAGTAAATATTTTAGACTATAAGAACTAAGAACACGAAGGGGAGGACATCCAGCAAACGAAGCTTTTTTCTACAACCAGATCTAAAAAAGGAGTTGTTAGGAATGAAAACCTAAAATGGCTTACTAAGCAAGAGCCGAGCTAAGTATAAAGTGAAAACCCATTGAGGGCAGTCTATCTTTAAGTGGTATGTTAGGAATAAAAACTTAAAAGGGCTTTCTAAGCAAAAGGCAAACTAAAGAATAGGGTAAAAACCCATTAACGGCAGTCTATTTGAAAAAAAACTGAAGTAAAAGTAGGCTCCCATGAAAGAAAATACCTTTACTAGATAGCATTGCATCTAGTCCCATAATAGTTTCAACGAGGATTAGGGGAAAAGGATTTAGGCCTTTAGCTATGTCATTTATCACATTGAATAGCTCATAGTCCCAAAAATAGCCTTTAAAAGTAATAATGAGGTATTTGGCAAAGAAAATGATCAAGCATACACCCATACGTAGAGATGGAATGTCTATATAACTGATAGAATAAACTAGCAGGGAGTTCAAAGAAATAGGTTCTCTCCTAAGAACCCATTTAGTAGCTAATGAAGGAAGTATCCCTAATACATCAACCACCTTATATGGGTAATGAGGGACACAATTAGGATAACAAGATGGTGTCTCGAATGAATAGGATACCCCTAGTATTGCAGCAAATTCTTTGAATGAAGGACATAACTCCTAATATGAGAATAAAAAAACAAAAAATTATAGGTCCTAAAAGCGGGTTGCAGCTTTCAAAAAAGGTAGATCAAGTCAGACCTGCTAGAGAAATTTCAAGCCATTAAAAGGAGCCAAAGCAGAATTTGCCTAGGTGAAAGGGAGATCAAGAATTTATGGAGTTTTTAAAGAATTTGTCACCCATTGATGCAAAAAAATAGAAAAAAAATTCGAGTTGCATGAGAATCTATGCATGCATAATTGCATATATAGGCAATAAAGTGAAAACGACCATTTTTTTACTTAAAATGGCCATTTGCATGATTAAGGCCTGAACATCCGTTTTCATTTAAGTCAAAAATGACTATTTTAGTTTTAGAAATGGTTATTTCATTTTGACAAAAAATGCCATTTTCTGTTGATCAAAATAACCATTTTGGTTTGGAAAATGGCTGTTTCTCTATTATCAAAATGGCTGTTTTGACTAGTTTTTCATAAAAACTTCATTTGTTTTCATTTCTTTTCTTATAACTACCTTTAACATCTATATCTACATATTCATTTACATATTACACCATGCCATCTTGATACCAATAGAGTCAACCATGTCATCAGCCCATGCCCGAGCATGTGACAGTCCTCAACTAGCTTAGTAATGAAGAAGCTAAGCATTTTCATCACCTCTCTACTATTGCACTTATTGGGAGACGCTACTTATGTACCCATATATTGCAAGACTTGGGTGTCATCGAGTGAGTTAACTAGCTCCTCATACAAGTCAGATGCCATGAGTTCCATTTTCATAGATACACTACCTACCCCGGAGTCACCCTAGAGTTTTTGAGCATGCTCCAGTATCGTTATGCCTATCCCAGTGATAATACAATGATTTAGTTTACAGCATTGGGGACATGATATTAGTTATCCCTCCAATTCACAGAGATGCTACATTTATCGACTTATGAAGTCACAGAGATACCAGAGAGTCTAGATAAGCATTAGGAGTTTCTTGGTTAGACTGGCACATTTTATCATGCTAGCCAGACCCGATCCATCATTACCTCTATCGAGTATCAACGGTCTCCTACTTAGGGAACATTGGTAGTACCGATTAAGTGAACTAGATAGAGCTCTATAGATTTTTGGCCATAGAGCATAGCATTTAGTTTAATCTTATACCAACTATACTGGATCACTTTTATTGAGCTAGCAGGTCCCCCAATAAAGGCATCATTATGGGAGGTGTTATCATAGCCCTCTTAATTGGTTTAAGCATCACAAAGCAACACATAGACGGAGCTCTCCAGCAGTAGTACTAGGTGGATTATGACACATGTATCATCATAGGGATCACAAAGAATGATCCTCAGTCACTAGCTAGATATAGATTGCTCATAGGAACAAAGCTAGAAGAGTAAGTAGGACACTAGTTAAGAGGCCTAAGACTAGAGGATACTCGATTCGTAGTAGACTTGGCCAAGCTACTGAGTGAGAGTTCACCAACTGTCTGTCTACACAGAGGCAGTGAACTGATAAGGTAGGACCATCTTATTAGCACCTCTCATGGCTTCATATAAGGTTGCTATAGGGCATAAAGACTCGAATTATGGAGCAGCTCCAGCTTATACACATAAACCTAGGCATGAGGATCAAGGATACTCACTAGGAGCTAACTAATAGGATAACATATCTAAAAAAATAATAGAAAATAACACTTTTATATCATCTCAATCACTAGCCAACATCCTGGACCCATTTGGTCCTCAACTCATCTTAACATCCTAAGAAATCATATCAAAACATGCATACATATCCATACACATGCAAGTCATAAAAACATAACATGTGTAATATATAGGTTTACATCTTAACATGTCCTTTCGCATAATAGGTATCATAATGTTCTGGTCCTATTATGCTTATATATGAGTGCCATTTACATATGAAATTACATCACACTATAAAACCAAAATATACCAAAAATAATTGTGACTAAATTCACTACACTGCACTATTGCTGTTGAGGTTAGCTGAATCTATCTATCAACTGCCTTTGCATCAAAAAAATATGATATGCTAAGCATAAAGCTTAATGGTGTATTCAATAAAATATGCTTACATACGTATGTACACAAATTCACATTACACATTCAAAGCTATATAAAGTCATAACATACAAAGTGATGCTCATGGTTTTACCTGCTTACCCTTGTCACATTACCTTAATCCAATCATAACATATGTATTCTCATTTTATGTTTATCAAGCCCTTTATTCATTTTATAGTACACACAATTTTCGTTACTTAATTAGCTAGCCTATATCTGATAGACACAAATCCCAATATTAGATATCGAAATCATAATATGTAGTGGTCCACATTTTAGACCTCACCATTGTTGCACCAGCATGATAACTCATGATGATTGTGCAGTGGTTTTATTGAACCTCCCCACGGTTGGACCTACATGAATATGTACAGTGGTTTTGTTAGACCTCCCCACGGCTGCATCCGCATGATGTATCATATCTCATTAATGTTTAATATCTCATATCAATATCCAACATATATGTGTGAGCAATGGCCCTCATGGACTTCACCGCGATCACCCTCTTATAATAATGACATTATAATGTCCTAAAAGCTGCTACTTTCCTAGTTAACTAGTCAACCTATCCAATAGGTTATCTAACATATATAGGCTATCAACACTTTACTTTATGTGCTTTTACATTTTATAATCTTTATACATAATACATGATCATAATCATACCTTCTTTTACATCATTGATTCAATCTGACCCATACATGTTTTTCATTTGATTACTTATATTCCAGAATTAAAGTTGTCATCATAATTATACTTCTGTTGCAACTTATGTTTAATCACATCTCTCATGCAACCTATACATGTACACATGAAAATGCATACACACAACACACATATAATTTACCTCATTTCCAACATATTGCACTCATTTCCATTAAACATTATCCTAGCATGATTAATCATCTAAATGTAACTCAATTATTCACATTTTAACCATATTATCATAAATTACCCTTTTTCCCTTTTTATACATAACATTTAGCCAAGTGTGTAATTCATTAATAAAATTATTTTATCCTTATTTCTTTATTATTTTCACCTATTTAGCATACAATAAATCTTATTAGTGCATCATTAATATTTTAGGACCATCCATACTTCAAAACTAACAAGTTACATAATGAAAATACAAACTTGAAATGCACAAACTAACAAAGTGTATACATATTTTATCGAATACACTTACAAAGTGATTTCTTAGTGTCCCAAATATCACTTTATAGCTTCTTTTTGCCATTAGCTTGCCTTTCTTCAACTTTGTTTAAATTCCATAATAGGCAATATGTTAGAAAAATCCATAAAAAAATCTACACTAATCAAAACTTAAAAATAATACCCGTACTGTAATTTCGAACACGCCCAATATTGTAGAAAAATATTAGAACTCTAAAAATATGCTTACCTAGCTTATGGGTTTCTAAAACCCTAACCTTCAAATCTTCTCTTTTTCAATAAAAATCCCCTTTTCTCATGAAATAAATACTATAATAAGACTTCAGACATGGCAAGGATCGTTTTGAGTATAAGATTCAAAGGTTTTAGTTGAGATTTTGTGGTGTTTCAAGAAAAAATGGGGGAAAGGGTTTCATGGAGGAAAGCACAGGCCTTGGCTAAAGGAAGAAGAAGATGAGCAAGTGATATTATGTTTTGCACACATATATACTCATATTTTTATATTAAACTCATAGATGGTCACAATTAAGTCATATAATGATCCAATGCTTAGATTTAATCCTATTTATGTTTTAATCCTTAAAAAATTGTTCTTAAATTTTGAGTTCACCAAAGCACCTTCTTAAGGCACCAAAAACTTTAAAATTTTACAATTAAGGGACTTCTCAAAGTTCATGCCCAAAAGCCAAAGGAAACATACTTAATTATACAATTGCGTAAACAAGAAATTAAAAAAAAAATACTTATCAATGTCAAAAAAATATGATTTCTTCACTATTAGACTACTTAGAATTTTTAACCTTCAAGCCATGCTATTTCTAGATCAATCCAAGCAAATCCTGACCTTTTCATATCACAACTCAAACTAAGATTACTATTCACTAGATATCAATGTAAAAGAATTTTTAAGTTCAGTGGCTACTTCAAATTCTTTTGTTTCATGCCTTATTTTGCCCATTGAAGCTGCATAACTGGTACCCATCTCTAAGACACTTTAGTGAGGCCCACTACTCATGAACCCTAATCATAACTTGGGAAGTACTATTCATAAAGCTAGGTTTTACGGGTATTACAAAGATGGATTCAATTAAGGCAGAGATCTAGACATTTTGAGCCTAAAGACATCCGTTGACTCTTTAGGATATTTATATCTTTTTCTTTCTTTTTCTCTTTTATTTGTGTCATTGTACATATTAGTTTAGGACACAAATCATTATATTCTAAAAATTTATTATTTATGAAATCATTATGTTTTATTTCATATTCTTTTTATTTCTTTTATTAACTTTTTTACATAAAAAAAGAAAAAAATAAGAAAAAAGAAATATATATACACACACATACACACATATACATATAATAAATAATGATGCATGTAGCAACAAAAAAGGCATAAAAATGAAAAAAAAATGTGTAATGAATAAGAAACAGCAAGTAGACAAGATAAAAAGAACACAAAGACAAGAAAACAATTAAAAAATTACTCACACACAACATACATCAAAGATACAATTAATGCATGGCAACTAACACATTTCAACTCTATTTCACAATAGGCATTCTTTATGTTGTTGACAAACCAATTCACAATGATCACTTAGTCAAATAGTAAGGGGAAAACTATAAGCTTTCATAAGCTTACAAGATTATTTTGATAATCAATATACAACATCACCAAGCCCATAAGAGTATTATGACATTCAATGTGCAACATTTAAAATGTTGAACCAACATAAGCCTATCTTCCATTTTCTTAGTTGCAGGTGGCAAGGAAAGTGACACACAGTTAAAATTAATTTAAAACTAGAGAAAATTGAGAAACACATCATCCAAACAAACTTATCAAGTGCAATTAAATGTAATGGCTCTCACCCTATCTGAATCAAGGCCAAATGCAATCGCTTTCACCCTGTCTTAATCAAAATTAGATGGAATGGCTCTTACACTGTCTAAATCAAGTTTAAATGCAATAGATTTCACCATGTCTAAATCAAGCTCAGATGTAATGTCTCTTGCCCTATCTGAACTAAAACTAGATCAGATAAAAAGGCTCTTACCCTATATACATCCAGCTTAAATGCAATGGCTCTCAGCCTACATGAATTAAGCTCAAATAAATAAAGGTCAGATGCAATGGCTCTTACCCTATTTGATCTAGAATTAGATTATATGCAATGGCTCTCACCCTATTTGAATCAAGATTAGATGTAATGGCTTTTACCTTATGTAAATCAAGATTGGATACAATAGCTTATCTTGTCTAAACTAGAATACAAAATTGATGCAAAGACTTA
>CANXYI010376849.1:0-13859 GCA_948208565.1 Hura crepitans | reverse complement strand
GGTGAAGATAATACATTTAATGCCGAAGCAGGTAAATTAATTTCATTAGCATATATCTGGCATTTTTGGCATTTATGAACAAAGTTTATACAATTTGACTCCACTTCATTTAATAATATCCTAGTTGAAGGATTTTCCTTGCCAATGCATGACCATTTAAGTTAGTAACACAAAATCCTTCATATACCTCTTCTATTAGTCTTTGGGCCTCTTTCTCATCAACACACCTGATTAAGGTGGTACCATAATTTCTTTTGTATAACACATTTCTTGTAAAAAAAGAAATTACAAGCTAAGCACCATATTGTCCTTTTATCATTATCATTTATACCTTTAGGATATTTCCCATCTTTGATATATTGCATGATGCCATGATACCACGGGTTCCCATCAATCTCCTTCTTAACATAAGCACAATAAGCTTGAGTCCCTTTAATTGCAATCTTAATGGGTGGCATTTTCCCATAATCATCTAACCTTAACATGGCTACCAATGTTGCCAAAGCATTTGTAATCTAATTTTCTATTTAAGAGATATGCTCAAATTCAATATAGTCAAATTCCTTCATAAGTTCATGAATATATCCCTGATATGGCATTAGTTTAACATCTCTAGTTTCCCATATTCCATTCAACTAGTTTACCACTAAAGCATAATCCTCATAAACTTCTAAACATTTAACATTCATTTCTATTGCCATTTGTAACCTTATAACACAAGCTTCGCATTCAGCCATATTATTGGTACATTCAAATTATAATTTTGCCATTATTGGAAAATAACTCCCCTCAGGAGCTATTAAAATTACCCCAATTCCATGACCTAATACATTAGAAGCACCATCAAACTTCATTATCCAATTTCTCAAATCTTCACACGCTTTTTCTAAAACCATTAGGTGTTCATCTAGGAATTCTAAATTAACCTCTTGAGTGGTTTTAATGCTTTATGCTGCTAGAAAATCCAATGATTTCTCCTTTAATAGCTTTTTGAGTGATATATATGATCTCATACTCACAAAGTAATACCTGCCACCGAGCAATTTCTTCTAATAAGTGCTGGCTTTTTAAAAACATATTTAATAGGGTCCATTCAAGAAACTAGGTAAGTAGTGTGGAACATCATATAATGTCTTAAACGCTTTGTAGTCCATGCTAAAGAAGCACATGTTTTTTTTTCTAAAAGAGAATAATTTTCTTCATAACTTGTAAATTTTTTGCTTATATAATAAATCACTTGCTCTTTTCCTTTTTCATTATATTGTCCCAACATTGCTCCCATGGATTTCTCATGTACTGTTAAATATAATAACAAAGGTTTTCTAACGATTGGAGGTTGTAATACAGGCGGGTTTTTCAAGTATTCCTTAATTTTATCAAATGCTTATTGACATTTTTCATCCCACTTGTTGGGATTTCTTTTCTGTAATAGACCAAAAATAGGCTCGCATGTATTTGTGAATTGAGATATGAATCTGGCTATATAATTTAATCTTCCCATAAAGCTTCGTACTTCTTTTTCCATTCTTGGGGGTGATAACTCTTCTATAGCTTAAACCTTATATAAGTCTACCTCTATTCCTTTCTAGCTTACTATAAATCCTAGTAACTTTCTGAAAGTTATTCCAAATGTGCATTTTTCCAAGTTCATCCTAAGTTTGTATTTTCTCAACCTCTTGAATACTTTTTCTAACACTCTTACATGATCTTCTTCAGGACATGATTTAACTATCATATCATCTACATACACCTCATCTTCTTTATGCATTAGGTCATGAAATATGGTAACCATTACTCTTTGGTAAGTATCTCCCGTATTTTTCTTAACCCAAACGGGTTCACTTTATAACAAAAGGTCCCTAAAAAGGTAATAAAACATGTCTTCTCCTTGTCATCCCAAAATAACTTAATTTAGTTATACCTTGAAAATCCATCCAAGATAGAGAACATGTAATAACCTACAACACTATCCACTAACACATCTATGTGTGGTAATAAGACATCCTCTTTAAGGCTTGCTTTGTTTAGATCTCTATAATTTGCACACGTTCTTACCTTTCCATCCTTTTTTGGAACTGGCACGATATTTGCTACCTATTTAGGATAAACAACTGCTTCTCAAAACCCTACTTCTAACTACTTTTTAACCTCTTCTTTGATTTGCAAAAGTATCTCCAGTTTTATCTTTCTTAATTTTTGCTTAACAAGCTAACATCCTAGTTTAGAGGTAACTTATGAACAACTATGCCAGTGTCTAATCTAGGTATGTCTTGATAAGATCATGCAAAAGCATCCATATACTGCTTCAATAATCCAATCATCCTTTCTTTCAACTTGTCAAGTAAGTTACGGTTAATTTTAACTTCTTTAAGATTTTCCCTCGTTCCTAAATTTATCACTTCTATGGGCTCTTGTTGTGATTCCATAATTCTTTCTTTGCAATCCCATATATTTTTGAGTTCTAGTGCTATGGCTTCATTTTCATCTTTTTCTTCATCAGATTCTACTTCATATATTGAACAATCAAAATTATATTTCAGTCTTTCCTCAACCATATCATCTAAAGAATTATTATTCCTTGATAAAAAGGTACAAAATAAGAAAAGAAACATGGAAGGGGTTTTAGGAGAAACAAAAGAGATGTATATGAGATAAGGCATGAATTTATTAATAAAGAAGCCTAACATACTAAACTTTTAGCCTTAGGCATAGCTAAAGGCAATCCCAAGTTACATATACATATCAAGATTCAAAATAAACCATATGTAAGGAGCTTTGGTTAATGAGGACATTACTTTAGTAGGAATGAGAATTTTAAGATCTTCTAATTCCTTAGTTCTTGCTCTGGTTGGAGAGAATATACATAATTTTCTATCAATTCTTCTCCCTCATTAGCATTTCTCATAGCGAGTTCATTTCCTGATGAATTTCCTCTTTCCATAACATTATTTAATTCATGCATGAGCTATCCAGCACTTTTAAACACTTATTTTGAAGGAGGAATTTCCACTTGAGAATGATCAATTTTTAGCTCATGCACCCTCACCATTTTTTTCAATTGCTGCTCATTCTTTACTCTCATCTTATCATAATGGGTCATACGATATCCCAAACCTACTTTATACTTATTTCCTATGAGTTTCATGTATTTGACCATTCCTTGCTTATTTCTTCCTAAGCCTATTCCTATCTGGTACCCTTATGCTAACATTACTTGTGTGGACACCCATGAGGCATTAGAAAAATGTGATTTTGCTAACTTTTCTCTAAGTGGTTCATAAATCACATTTACTATTTCAAAAGCTTAAAAAGAACTTTTAATTGCCTCTTCTGTCATTTCAATATATTAATCATTAATAGGCTTGGATATAAAGATTTCCTCTTCACCATAAACTTCTATCAATTTTCCAACAATAACAAATTTTACTTTCTGATGTAGGGAAGAAGGAACTACTCCAGCGGTATGAATCCAAGGTCTTCCCAATAGCATACTATATGCTAGGTTTATATCCATTACTTGAAAAGGTATTTTAAATAAAGTAGGGCCCACTTGAATTAGTAGTTCAATTTTCTCGATAATATTTCTTCTAGTACCATTAAATACTCTAATAATTATCAAAGTTGGTCTTACAAATGATTCATTAAAAGGAAGTTTGCTTAGAGTGGATTTTGGCATTACATTTAAAGATGAACCATTGTCCACTAGCACCTTTGTAATTGAATAATTTTTACATTTTAACGAAATATGTAAGGCCCTGACATGGCCTGTTCCTTTAGAAGGGATCTCATCATTCATGAAAGTGATGTAATTAGTTAACATTACATGACTAATAATATTATTGAGGTTTTCTACTAAAATGTCATGATGGATATATGCTTGATCCAATATTTTTAACAATACAGCCCGATAAGGTTCTGACACCATGATTAAAGCAAGTAACGAAATTTAAGTAGGGGTATGATTAAATTGCTCAATCACTTTATATTCACTTTGCTTGACCAACCTCAAAAATTCTTCAACATCTTCTTTAGGTACTCTTTTCCTGGGCTCATAAGATTACTTTGGTTATGCCTCCGGAGTAGTATTATTATAATTTTCCTCTTTATCCTTCCCTTTATGACATCGTTCTAGTTCTTTATTTCTTTTTTGATTTACCTCTTTAGAAATATAACATCTCTCACTTTTTATTATTCCTCTAACCTAGCAATATTTTCTATAGAGAGTCTTAATGCTATAGAGTTTTTAGCTCTTTTGGTTGAGTTGTCGAGCATTCGTATATCTAAGGTACTGCCTTTATATCCTTTTAAGGAAAAGGCCTTGGTAGGCTTAATGTGATTTTGGCCATGGGGGAATATTATTGATTTAATGGATTCTTGCCTCGAACGAGGGGGGTAGCGAATAACTATAGGAATTGGTCTTCCAATCTCTTTGTCATCCTTTTTTCCTGTAACGACTATTTCTTTACTGGCTACCTAGGCTATTATGAATTTTATGTCCAATAGTCTTGAGAGTTCTTTCTATATACCTGATTCATCCGATTTGTACCAATGACATTAATAATTATTTTAAATTGTAAGCCTTTTTTAAATATTCCAAACTTAATTATTTACCTTCCTTTTCATCAATGATGGCATTTATTCTTCCATCCTCATGATTTGGTAATGGATTAGTGGTGACATTCGGGCTTTGTTCTCCTTGATCAAATTTAACCCATCTTGCATTTATCAACCCTTACACCTTCCTTTTAAATGCCAAACAATTTTCTGTATGATGCCCTATTGCTCTAGTATGATATTCATATTTAGCATCCTCCTTATACCATTTAGGATATTGAGGTGCTAAGGGCTTAAGAGGTGATAGGCTTACCAAATTAGTTTGCATTAATTGGGGTAGTAACTCTGTATATGTAATTGGGATAGGATTAAAGACCTTTGGGGTTTATTGCTACCTACAATTTCATTCTCTAAGACCAGTTGTATTTGCTATTTGACTTAGGTATTACATTTGTACTATAGTAGGTGCTATGCGTGTTACAAATGTATTTTGTTCTTTCATTTTTCCTTTATTCCCCCCTACCATATGAGCATCTCCTTCTTTTTTTTTGCCTATATATTGCTTTTTTGAACTATTTGACTCACTAACTCGTTCTTCGAGCTTTCCTTTTTTAATGCCCTACTCTATTCTTTCTCTTGCCATAACAAAATAAAAAAAATTTGTGGTGGTATTGACTAGCATTATGCTATAAAAGGGAAGTCCTAGAGTGTCCAAAAAATTAGTTGTCATCTCTTTTTCTGTGAGCTAGGGGATAACTTGAGCTGTTATATCCCTCCATCTTTGACCATATTCCTTAAACATTTCAGTAGATTGCTTTTCCATAGCACGAAAGTTATCCCTGCTTAGAACCATATCAATGTTATGCTTATATTACTTTAAAAATGTATCAGCCAGATCTTTCCATCATCTGATATGGTTTCTTTCTAATTGCATACACCATCTCAAAGTAGGCCTTATTAAACTTTCTTAAAATATATGGATAAGTAATTTTTCATTGTTTACATATGCCATCATCCTACTATAGTACATAGATAGATGACTTTGAGGATAACTCTTCCCCTCATATTTTTCAAATTCAAGAGTTTTGAATTTAAGAGAGATAACCACATTAGGTACCAAACATAACTATGTAGCATCAGTTGTCCCAAAGATATTAATTCCCTCAATTGCTTTTAAGCTCTCCTCTAGTGACCCTAAATTTTCTATTACTCCATCCTCTATTGATTCCTTTAGATTACCTTTAGATTATCTTGCACCTTTGGATCATCTAGATTTGGGACTACACTTATTTCTTACTTTTGCTTTATCAAACTTTTTTTACGAAATAACCTTTAAGATGTTTGACCCATCATAGGAGTTCGTGATACTATTACTGGCAATGCCATAGGAAAGGCAATTGGTGCTTCATCTACTATACTTTTTCCTTTAAGTAGTTCCATTATTTTAGCCAATTGCTCCTTTATAATATTTACATCTAGTAATTGTTCCTTGATTTAATCAATATCTCTCTTTAATTCCTCTTGTCTTTGCTCATCCATTTGCCTTTTTCTTAAATGAGTTAAATATGGATGCCCAAAAGGAATAGGTTAATTAAATTGGTGGACTATATTGATTACCTGATTAATAAATCATTCATAAAGCTATACTAGGTAATAATTGATCAAACCCATATTATATAACATATCATTCATATTACATCATCTAAGTTTAATATATCTAACATCTACTTATATTTAACATTTGACAAATACTAGGCAAAATAATATTACACACAATGTCGCACGACTTGACCCATGTATTCTAGATTCTTTTGCAGCTTTTCCAAGAAAACGATCATCCTTTCCCCTTTTTCACTGATAAGCACATAAGCATCTTTAAAATATGCCAAACTATCTACAAAGATAATTGCATTATTGGATATTTCTCGTATCATTCTTTAAATTCAATTTTTTTCCATCTCAATTTTGCAATACTCATAATAATATTGATCTGTGCTAATTTTATAGCAATTGATCTCCCCACTTAACTTTTCATAATAAGCATGTAACATTTGATACTCTACCATTAATTGCTCATATTGCTCCCATAGATCCCTCCTTTGATTTTTTGTATATTCTTCCTGATATCTTCTTATTGCTAAATTATCCGGATTTATTTTCTCTTTACTCTTTTGCAAGACACGTATTTACTAGACTAATTCCTCATTTTTAACCTGAAGTTGATTATTTTCCTATTTTAGGTTTCTTATCTCCTGATCATGAACCATCTTTATCTGTATGAGATGATTTTGTAACATACAAACCTCTTCCATTAATTCATCATTTTATTTTTCTAAACTAAAGGTTTCATATTTTGCCTTCATGACTAACTTTATCCATTTGAATAAATCATCATTTGATTGTTCTAAGACTTGATCTTTCTTTTTTGTTGATGTTTCCATAGGCATTTTCCTCTTGTCCACCCTTATTTTTGGAGACGTAAACCTTTTACTACATCTTTGATGCCATTGAGGATAGTTTACTATAACTGATCTAGTGGGAGTAGTTTTCTTCAATATCTTAACATATCACCATACTTTTACTATTTCTTTTATCATTCCTTTTGTATTATTTTCCCTATATTCAAAATCATATCCATGTAATTCTTCAGTAACTGGAATCAACTGAGTAGCTCATAATTGTCTTTTGAATATGGTAGGTGCATATGCTATTCCTCCCTATGGACCTAGCAAAGGTACCCATAAGAACTTCCCACAACTAATTATTAAGTCATCACGATCCTTCCAAAAAGGTATCCATGATATATTCTCTTTTTTGAGGTTTTAAAGAAACTGCAACTAGATATTCATTTTGGACTACAATGTTAGCCATCTAAAATGATTTAATGCCCACATGCAAAGAAGTGGTAAACATGCTATAAATTGCCCTTCTTCCTGAATTTTGATAGCATTTAAGGCTCTAAAAGTTTCTACCAAGATACATAAAATTGAGGTTCTATTCCATGCTGCCTTTGTGAAACACATTATGACTTTCACATCAATCACACCCAGAACTTTTGGGAATAATACTGTCCCATAAATGAGAAGTGCTAGTGTTGGTAAAGAGCTATCTGAGTTAATGTTAGCCTAGACATAGTACAGAAGGGGTTTAGTCTTAATCGCTCTAGTCATAGGCTACTCCTATCTTGTTAAACTATTGGTGTGAATCCTAATAACTCTTACTAGCTCTTTTAATCCTTTTTCCATTCTTGAATATTTATAAGACTTGAAAGTTATCTTTAAATTCAACATGAACTACTATTCCTCAATTGTAGGCACTATATCTATATCTTTACATGAAAAATATCTATAACTAGGATCCCAATACCTAATCATAGCTTTGACCGTATTAGTATAATTGGGCAAATACATAAGATAAGCTATCCATCCATATCGATTATCAAAAATTTGCCTCCGTGTTGGCATCAAAGCCTCCCATACTTCCTTTATAAGAACCAAACGATTTTGCTGTAAGTCTAAATTTGTAATGTCAAGTAATTCTTCATTATGGCCTTCTAGTAAACTATCCCCATTTTCTGCCCATTCAATTCCTTCCCTTGCCAATTGTTCTAACTCCAAAATATAACCTATAGAGACTTCTGTAATTCTTGTTGTTTGTATCTTGCAAAATTGGGTGTAATATTCATAGCACTAGTACCTATAAATTGTTATTGCAAATTATGTTAAATATTTATCTATCATATATATGCATGACAATGATAAATCTTACTTTGCCAACATAGATATTTAACATCATAGTGCTATCAATGCAAATATCTTGTATTACATCTAAAAGCCTTTACACAATGTGATTTTAATTATCATTCCCTTTCTATCAAAAGATGCAAATCACTATTCATCAAAATATTATTACACCAAATAGTGATATGCTTCTTCTATTACATTCATTCCTATATAAGGAATTTTCATAAAAAAGTACCACTTAAGTCTACTTTATAGAGAATTACAAAACTAGTCTAGGGTATACTATATGTAGACTAATATTATTCCTTTTTATCAAAAGATACAAATCACTATCTATCAAAATGTTAAAATTCCAGATAGTGACATGCTTCTTTTGTTACATTTGCTTTTATACAAGGGACACTTTTTTTTTCAAAATATACTATTTAATTATGCTTTCTAAAGGGATCATGTTATTATACAGGCGTAGTTGAGCTATCCACCAATGAAGCCATATTTTCATGAGTCATCATTTTCATAACTTTCCTCATACTCATCAGAGTCACCTTCTGAATCTTTTTCTGCTATCAAAACTTTCTTTAGAATTTTCCCCTATGTCACCATCAAAGTTTTCTATTAGATCATCCTCCATGTCACCATTAATTTCTTCTTTTGGGTCTTCTTCCAAATCATTTTCCTCTTTAGGGTCTTTTTTAGAATCTTCTTTTAGGTCTTCTTCACGATCTTTTTTCGGGTTTTCTTCTAAGTTATTTTCTTGATTCAAATCCTCTTTTCTCCTCGAAGTTTCTTCTTCTCCTTTAGTCGGTTCTTGTGTTATATGTTGTTTATTCTGCTTTTCTTCCATCTCTTCTTCATAGAACTCCATAAAATAATCTTATGGTGAGTTTTTTGGTGATTAATTCGGATCCACTCCCAATATTAGGGTACCAACCATCTCAAAAATTAAACCATTTACTGCTGGCTAAGCAATTGCTTGCATTATATCTCCCTGCTCTAGCAAAATTTCCATTGGTATCTCTTCCGTTGGTGGTTTTTTTACTACTGCATATGTAAGAGGACAACCAATGTAAGTAACTTCATGGTAACAATAAGCACGAATTGCATCCAATGGTAAAATTAGTGTGTTCCAATTAAGGCATCCATCAAAGTGATATTCTTTTAGATATAGTAAATGTTCTAGTACATCCTCCATAGCTCGATTATTTAGGATACAAAGAGTTTCTTTAATGTAACTCCATACTTGCTGATTACGAATTGGATTTAATAGAGGATTTTCATCAAAACTTTCCCTTATCTGAGTGAGGCATTGAAATGCGTAGATAATTCCATTTTCCTCAAATTCCCAATGCTCTTTTATTCTGAGCAAAACTAATAGATATGGACCTCTATTTAGGCTTTCTAGGAATTCAACCCATTGCCATGGATCTTTAAAATTGAACAACCATCTAGTGAAAAAAGTGGAGCACTCATGATAGAGTAACCATTTAGGGAGACATTGACTTAATCACTTACAATTTAGGATTATCCCTATAGTATATTATTTGGACAAATACCATAAGCAAAGTTATGCTTCTCTAGGAAAATGGAAAAAATCTTCTATCGTGATATAAAAACAATTCAAGTAGGGATGATCTGGATGCCAATCGATAAACTTTAGAGGTCCTAACATAATCCCATATCCTTGCAACAATATTGTTTATAATTTATACAACATTTCATGATCTCTAGTGGCAAAAAAGGTTTTTAAGATTTTCATAATAAGCTCTAGATGTAATCCATGTAAGTAGTTGATAAAGTTAGCTAGTGACCTATCATTTTCCATGATTACTCTGTGATGTTGACCAAATTGTATCCATGTTGGCAAAGTAATATGCAAAAGACATAATGCAAGAGAAATTAGCAACCTAAAAATGCAATTATAAGCAAAAAGATCATAAACAAATCAATTATACTAAGATCACATATGTTTCAATTCAAGGAATTTAATCGTGTTTTGGTTTTTACCTCCACTACCTTTATGGTTCCCTATCTATCATTGTCTAGCTAAAATTCATATAAACTAGCATAAACTCTATCAATTTAATTGATGTTAACATGGGTAAGAGTTTTCATAGGCCATTACCGAGTTTCCCTTGAAGACTCTCCTACTAACTCTCTATTTTACCTGGGGGTAAGATCATTACTAACCTTGAAGTGAGTACGTGATAAGTTATATGCACTTATATATAAAATACAGGAAAGCCAAATAATAACTCCAATAAAATCCTAATATTAATTAAATAATTAAACCCTATTATTTCCCAAAAATGATAATATCCCCAATAGAGTCACCATCTATTGCAACCAAAAAGTCCAAAGCCATAGAACCCGAGCGACATGGCATTTATGAGAGTCACCACTAACTGGTTAGTATGCAGTTAGCCACTGAATAGTTTGGTCTAATTTCTGAGTTTAGGGTTATTCTGGCATAAGGAAAGGATTAGGCACCCTATAACGCATTTTTTTATATACTGTTTATTAAAGTTGTAATTGTTAAATTGATTAAATGATTATTTTCTTAAAAAAAGATCTTGCACCTTAAAATAACTTTAACCTTATTTATCATTTTTAATGATCATAATATTAGGGATTAATTATGAATTAATTTTGATTAACTTTATAATGTATAGGAATTTAGACATTCATCAGATGATTTGCCATAAAAATGACCTATATAATAGGATTATCCTAAAATTTATTTATTTCCTTGTGCCATCGAAATAATTTGAATACGTATATATTTTTTAGAGACTGTACTTATCATATTTATCTAATTATAAATTTTTCTCCTATATTTTCACTATAATGGATGAAATAGTTTAAATATCGATGTATTTTGTTAAATATATGTTTTTCCTGTATAACGTAACCTGTCATTAAATATTTTAATAAACCTTACCAATACGTCAAATATTCAAATGTTATTTTTTAATTACGAGGTTTTGGTCCTGATGATATATTAAATATTATATTTTAGGGACCGTTTCTATTATTATTTATTATTCCATCAATTCCATAATAGATTACCATAAATGTCATTTAAAATTTCTAATATATATAATTTTGCTAAAATTTTAGTACTTACATCCTCTAATAAATTCTAAGAGTTTTAATCTTTTGATATAACATTTAATATTCGTTTATAAGTGTCTTTACATTATTTCTTAGTTATGTATAACGTCTTTATCCACTTTCAAATTATCTTATGAGTATATGTTGACTAATTAAAATGCCACTCAACACACCCTTGATAAAGAAATTAATCTTTTCTTAAAAATATATATATATATGTTTATTATACAAATCAGTTTATTGAATTTTTTATACTAAATTTCCTATTTATACTTATTATTTCTTAATAATTTTGAATTGTGATGATTAATTATTATTATTTGGATACCCATGATAATATGCTAAATAATACTCATTGTGACCTATGAATGTTTAAATTAATCCTAATGACTCGTTAACTATTTATTATTATGTATTGTTCTTGTGAAGCTTTGTGTGAACTCGAGATTTTAGAGATATTGTTTATTTACTTATTATGCCCTGAATATGATAATTATCTTAAATATCATGTTTAGTGATCCCCTTTTCTAATTAATGCTTTGATGCTTGGAAGAATTCGATGCTTTAAATTTTAAATAATAAAATATTAATTTATATTACTGCATTTGGGTTTCGATGAACAATGCCATGGTCAGAACCCCAACAACGTCATTATTTTTTCATTATATATATTATTATATTTTTATAAAAGATTGCTAATTTAAGTATATGCATTAATTTTTTTAATTAAGAGTTTAATTGTACTAGACTTTATTTTTATTTATTTTCATTTATTTATACACATTTTAAAACATTAATTTCCTATTTTAATAATGTTTTAATATTCTAAAAAATTAATTTGATCATTCATTTTTGTTCTAATTAGGGATTAGATTTCTTTTTTATTTTATTCTTCTAGTTTTATTATTTACTTACATGATGATTTTTTAACATATTTTTTTTAATAATCGAAATTGAGTAATTATTCTTAATTTAAAGGTTAATAAATTAAAAATTATTCAGAATATATATTGCTTATGAAAAGACTAAAATGACCCTAAGGGCAAATGGGTCATTTGGTAGGATATAAAACCCATTTTTTCTCTCTAGTTCCTTCTATCCTTTATTCTATCGGTAGCCCTTTCATCCTCTACCAACAGCCTTCGTCATCTTCCTATGTCTTATTTCTTTCTCTTCTATTCTTTTTTTTATCTGTCTCTATATTTTATTACTGGCCCTTACTACTTCTTAGTTCCAACACTCTTTCCTTGCCCCTATGAGAAGAATCTCGATTTACTAGTAATCCTAGAGTTCCAACTGATTTTTTTAGTTGGACTACTAATTTTTGACATTAGATTCTAAATTTTAATCACGTTTCTTTCCTCACTTTGGCCACTAGACAAGAATACAACAGTCGATACTGCAACTAGCATAGTGTACTCGATAATTACCTCGAGTGCAACCTTGTAGGATTCTGATCCTAGCGTAACCATTTTAGGCTTCAAAAGAGTTCCTTCAAGTATGACATGGTGGTTATTGAGAGCTTTGTAAATTGTAGCAAGTACCCACTCAGTGACATCAATGCACAAGTTAATGTCATGAGCTCTATCAACCAAGATCTCAAGCTTCATAATGGGGACTAAGCCATTTTCCTGGCAGATGATGGCGTATTTGGTCAACCCATTAGCATTCTCATTGATGGCAAATTAAGAGGGCTCATTAGGAGCAATATTAAGCATAACATGCCATTTGGCAAAATATGCACCATCTTTATAGTACTTCTAGCAACGTTGGGCAAGCCTATTAAGACCCTAGGTTATAGTCTCACCATTAGTGCCAGCAAAATGAATAGTACCCTTATCAACCTTAATGCTAGGAAGGATGCTTTACTCTTTTAAGAGCTCAAGGAAAGGCTTTCCTAATTTAGTTTTCTAATAGAGGGTTTCCTCAAAGAGAATCACTCCACTGAGGTATTAGAGGGCACTAGGAGCAGTAAAGAGGAGCTCAAGGAGGGCTGTCCTATTTTCTCTAATATTCTCGACATTAATGCTTGAAGGATACTCACCAATTATGCCAGTAGACTCATTAGTGGCAA
This sequence comes from Hura crepitans, assembly GCA_948208565.1. Classification (NCBI taxonomy): domain Eukaryota; kingdom Viridiplantae; phylum Streptophyta; class Magnoliopsida; order Malpighiales; family Euphorbiaceae; genus Hura; species Hura crepitans. The sequence goes on along the minus strand of CANXYI010376849.1, from coordinate 377 downwards.
GGATACCCTTTTCAAGGGTGCCATTATAGGCAGCATTAGTAATGAGCTCATTAGCATTTTTTCCTTTGAAGCAAGACATGGTTGATTTTTTGAATAAAGATCTGCAGAAAAGGTTTTATGAGAGAAATAAAGATAGAGAAGGAGATTAAGATAGTGAGAGAGATAAGGAGTTTTATTAAGGAGGAGGAGTGGGGCTTAGCTCATTAACGAAGGGTAAGTAAGAGATTAAAAGGTGAGGTTTTTTTTCTTTTATGGATATTCTATTTTTCTACTTATTTCCTACTTCTCACTATTTTTTTGAATTCATGGAATGAAAAAGATCGGAAGAGCACACGTCTGAACTCCAGTCACCGGACAACATCTCGTATGCCGTCTTC
>CANXYI010376800.1:0-13305 GCA_948208565.1 Hura crepitans | reverse complement strand
TTATATGCAAAAATAGAAGTAACTTACAGCTTAAATCATGCATTATATCCGTAGCTTATCCATGCCTATCAATATCCAATCACATATTTAAATATTATTCTTCTTAAGTCATTTTATTATTTTTATCTTATGATGATTTTTCTTGGTCATGTTATTACATCACATGCATTATAAGTTATTAGCCATTTTCTTCCTTATTCATATATACTATTTACTGCCCATGACAACCACTACAATCCTATGGATAACGGGATCATATGTTGTGTAGTGGTCTACATTTTGGACCTGATGGCTGCTGTACCAGCATAAGTTGTGTAGTGGTTTCCTCCGTGAAACCTTGCGGCTGCACCTGCGTGTGTCTGTGCAGTGGTTTCCATCTTGGAACCTTGCGTCTGCACCCGCGCGATCATAAGATCTCGACACACATATCTGCAGGTAAGACTAAAACTGAACCTTTAGATATATCTAAGCATCGTAGTGCCCTAGTAGCTGTTATATCCCCTAGTTGACCGATCAACCTATCCAATTCCTAGGTTGTCGCGTCTCATGGGCTAAAAACCATTATTTTTAGTTTTGTCATATTAAATGAGTTGTTATAGCTTTTAATATGCATATTTTAGCCACAAGAATGACTAACACTGCCTTATTACTTAAGACATAATTTTAGGCCCATCGGCCCATTTTACATGCATTATGCTAACTTATGTTTTTTAATTAGTTATCCACTTTAATTATGGATTCTTAACATGCATTTTATGTTTAGAACTCAATCTAAGGCAATAATGAAAATTCATGTCCATTTATGCCTTTATTTTCCTTATGTCACATATTAGTTCCTAATTGTCCATTTTATCATTTAATCATTTTCTTTCAATCCCTAAGTGATTTATGCATTCAAACACATTCATACAACTATTTAACATCACCTTATACACACATTTATGCACATTAATTTAATTTACATTAAATATGCATTAATGACCAATTTAACATATTATGGCATTTTTAACTATTAATTCAAATTCACATAAATTACTTCAATTTCACATACCGTGATGTCCAAGGGACTCCTCGAGACCCGTTTAAGCTTTCTCTTTTCCCTTATCTCGGTTGATTGCAGAATTTCCTAATATAATTGTATAGAAAATTCAAAAAATTCGTAATAAATCAACCGAACTTCTAAAAATAAATCTATGACTATTTATGTGCTCTAGGCACTCCTAGTTTCTAGAAAAAATAACGAAAATCAAAAAATCTTACTCAAAAAATTTGTGGTTACTGTTCAAAGGGTTGTAAAACAGTGAATATCGGGCACCCGTTTTCGAAATTTCCATTTCCTATGCTATTTTTAGGGAATGAAAGCTCTACGATTCCATTTTGGTGGGCTAATTTGGCTTAATAAGAGAGATCAAAGAAGAAGAAAATGGAGAGAAGAGAGAGAGACGGGCTGCTAGAATGGTGAAGGAGATGAATAGTGTTTAATGGCATTTTTGCAATTTAGCCCATATTTATACCTCTCTTTAAAAATTATTTATTTCAGCATTTTCTCAATTTTTCTCTCACTTTCCGGACTCTAAAAATTGTCATTTTTGTGCCAAAAATTAAATTTTATTATTTTCTAGTTATCCTCAAAATTTGGGCTAAAAACTCAATAAATTGAATTTATTACGGTGTTTTCAAGTCGCCCAATTTCTAGAAAAATTACTTTCCGATATTGAAAAATTCCGATTTCTATCCCATTGGACTTGTTGGAATTTTTGAGTATCAGATCATTATATTTTTATAATTTTCTGAGCAACTTTTAAATTATTTTACGGTTCAGTTTTGCCTTAGTTACTATTCCTTAAGACACTGCCGTAAAATCTTTCTTAGTGTTTTTAACCACCCTAACCACTTTCGATTGACTTCAAACTTTACCAAATATTATTTTATAAATAATATTTTCTCTATGTGACTTTCATGTATCCCAATGTCTCAAAAATACTATTCATTTCGGAAAAATACTATTCATAATTATCAGGATTTTTTTTGCGACGTTACTAAGGTAGACCTGTAAACATCAAGTAACACAATAAGAAGTTTAGTTAAGCCTTAACCAATAAAAACATAAGGAAATAGAAAAGATATTTTTCATGTTTTCTTAAACAATATATTAGAAGGACAAGAATTGTAGTTCCTCAACAAAGACATAGGCACAAGTAAATAAGCAAATAAAAAGGTTTATCAACATATCAACGGAGAAGGAAGCATAAGGCAACCAATAAGGCATTTAAAGACAAAAAAAGAAGGAAGGGGAATCACAACAACATAATTGGACGTGATCTACGGATCGCAGCAAACAATCCAAGACTTCAACTAGCAATTCACCACTCAGGTAACAATCACTACTCTTATCTTAAGTTATATATTGATGTACAATCATTTATTTTTATTATCCATGTTTGAAAAGCCTAGGTTAGGAGATATTAGAATAATGAAATTAATAAATTGTGATTAATTTTCAGCTTAAGGTAAAAAAATTGGCATTGATACAACAAATAAGAGAATAACATAAGCTAGTTAAAGCAGGCAAGACAGAAAAATAAGAATTTTTTTTATCTTAATAGGATAAGTAAAATAATAACAACATGGATAAATTAACTTAATTTCCAAACAGCACATCACATGCAAATAAATTCCTTAGATGTCTTTTACCAACACATAATGGCTTAAAAACACCAAGAATATAAACTCTATATAAATGGAAAGAAAGAAATAAACTAAAATAGATACTGAACTTTAAGAGCCTTCTTACTTGGATCATTTTTTTTGCAGCCATTTAAGGTATAATCAAACATAAGAAATCTCCCTAGAAAAAAAAAGATCGTAAGAATGAACAAAAACAAAAAAGAAAAAAGAAAACACATAAAAGAATCCAACTTATTGAACAATACAATGGATATAACTTAATTATTAAAGTATTAAAAGTATCGATAATGATAGCAATAGAGTACATGCACTATACTTATTTTTTGAAGAATCAACATAGACCTTCCATCATTTATCTTAACTCTCACAAAAATAGATACACATATAAAACTCAAAATAAACACCAAATGAATACAATAAAAAGTAAAGCTTAGTTAGGAGATCATAAAAAGAAAGAAAACTAAAAGAGTTTATCAATCAAATTCGATACTACTAGCAAGCCAAAGAGCCAATAACCTTATTTAATTGAACTTGCTCACAACATATGAACGAATAAAATAATATAAAGTATAGCTTAATGAGATTGCAGATCAGATCATTACAAGTTCTAATTATTCACCGAGCAACCTTTTCTTTACGATGAATAGACAAATCAGCCTTATTAAAAAAGAGAAGCAGAATACAAAAAAAAAACCAAAATACACATACAAAAAATGGAAAACATTAAAAAAGCAGCTAGTTTAACGCGTCAGTACTAAGGAAATCATTAAGGAAAAAAAAAGATAGGATAACAAAGGAAACTATTAAGAACCAGAATACTTAATAAATAGATCCTTATAAAATAAACATAGGATTTTCAAATTTATAGGCATTTTCTTTCTTTCTTCCTTTTAGTCAAGTTTTGTAGCATTATGTTACTCTACAAAAAGCATATATTTGAGTACAAGATTCGTACTTGGTTTCTAAAACACTAAGAAGCAAGTAAACAAAAGAGTAATGACCATAAAAAAAAAAGAATGAAAATAGTTTAACAAGGTTAAAATCGAAATATAAACTCAAAAAAATGCATATTGAGTCAGCTAAATAAAGGAAATCAAAATCTTAAAGGCATAAAATATGACCCACATACCTACAAAAATATAACTTTCAAAGCAATCACAAATCAAGGCAAGTCATAACAACAAGAAGCCGCAGTAAAAGATGCACCTATCCAACTTAATCCATAAATATATAAAGTTTAATGTTGACTATTGGAATAAAGCTTCAAAATAAGATGATGTTGAGTATCCAATATGGGTTTCATATTTAATCTGCAAAATACAATCCCAAACATAAGAAATAAGAAGCATCAAATGGTGATTATATTCTTGATCGGACTGTACATATAGCATAATTCCATTTAGATAAAAGTCAATGCAAACTTCATGAAAAATTGGTAAAGAGTTAATCCGAGCACAAAAAAAACTAGGTTATGAAATTCCACTACAATAGATTCTAGATTTTATTCCAAACTAATTATAGTAGAAATTAAAAATGACAAATACTTTATTCTTTACTCTTTAAGACATGGTAAGATTAAACATGGAAAAATGCAGCACAATGGTTTGCACGTAATATAGTCCTTATCATCCTTCTTTTAGCACATAATCCTTAAACTAGAAAGAAATCAAAAGGAAACAAAAACCACAAATACCAAAACATGACAAATATCCTAAAATAAAAGCCTATTAGCATATAACTCATATATTGACAAAAATTAAAGGACAGTAAAATGAAATTACCGAAAACTTAACATTTTCAAAGAACTAAATTCTCATTCTCCTCCACTTTTAGACCACCTATATTCAAATCATCAATCGCCTCATTAAAAAAAGAGGAAAATGGTTAAAACCCAATAAAGGAAATAACCAAAGAAACATGCCAAGACACTCAACTTTTAAAGACTATCTTTGTTTAAAAGTAAGAATGAGAAGAGAAATCACTCTTTTCTACATAAATATAAACAAAGACAAGAAAATATTTTTTGAACAATTTTATGGCTTCAATTTAAATATTTGTTAAGAAATCAAAGAAAGATTAAAGAGCAATTGAAATAGAGTAAAAAGCAAAGGGAAAATACCTTAGATCCGACATGCATGGAAACATGGTACCAAGATCTAGCAGAAACCTAAAAATAAGCCTTCAAAATTTGAAATTCTTTCGGTATTTATCATCCAAAAATGCAGATTTAGAAATTTTATAGTGTTAATTCAATAAAAAATACATTTGGAAAATAAGAAGACATATCAAAATATGATCGAATTTGGGAGAAAATGATGTGAACCAAAGAAAAGTGTCTTGATTTGAAAGAAAAAAGGGGGAAAGAAGAATAAAGAGAAAAAAAAAGAAGAGAGAGAGAAGAGTGTGACAATAGAAAATGAAAGAGAGAGAAAAACTAGGAAGCTTTTATATAAGGGTTTAAAGGCTCTAGAAGTTATATTTGCCCTTAAGATTCCTTTAGGGATAAGATTGGAGTTAGGTGCATTCTTGTAATCAACATATACTTTGCATAAATTAATATATAATGTTTAGCTTTTCTTTTCATTAATAATGTGATAACTAATAGATTTTTAGTTATTAATATTTCAGTATAAATTTCAATTTTTCAGTGACTAAGTCATTATCGAGTTTGATAAATGATTTATTTATAAGAATCGAAAAACAATAATGATAAAAAAATGAGAGATCTTTTATGAGAAATTGGAGGAATTATGTAACATCCCAAGATATTTAAGATGTGAATAGTACTTTTCAAGCAGTAAATAGTACATCTCGAGCATGAATAATACATGTAACATTTAAGACTATAATAACAAGTCATTATTATTTAATTATGCAATTCAGATAAGATTTTAAATAATTTAAGGGATACGAGTTACTATAAGACAATAACAAGAATGATAAAGGAGTAAATTAAATGAGGAAGGGGTACTATTGAAAGAAATGAGTAAGAATAAAGAGTTTAAAGGAATTGAGGAGTATAAAAAGAAAATTACATTCTCTTTGTTTCGGGCAGTAATGGAAAAAATTAAGAGAAATAATTTTATGTCTTGTTAAAAGCAGAAGTGGAGGATGAGGAGTAAAAATTAATGCTTAAAATGATTAGCCTCCATTTGCACCGAGATTTGAAACAGAAAATTAGAAGGAAAAGAAACCAAATTCATGTTGGTTGAGAAGGAAAGTGGAAAACAATTTGGTCTTTAATATTACATGAAATTAAAAAGGAGATTTTGAGAGTGTCCACAGCCTTCCTCACTGTCATCATCTTTTTACTGATCACAATTTGTGTGTTTGAGAGGCCACCTTAGTGTTTAGGTAGGCAAATTCAAAGAGAGAACAAAAAGAAACAGAGGAGTACAAGTCAGATGCTAGTGGTGGTGAAGCAAACCTGAGCCAATTCTGATAAGAGTAATGGATCAAAAAGGAATTTTGGGTGAGGACTAGTTGATATCACAGAAGGATAAAGGAAGAGGAATAGAAAGCTGAGATCAATGAAATGGGGTGATTAAGGGTTAAAGAATGATATAGAAAAGCAATTGAAGGAATGGAGCAAAAATTTTCTGATGGGGGTCAATTTTCTAAAGCAAATGGGAATAGGGTCTACTATTGAGGTGACTTGAAGTGATTTTTTATTGTATTCAATTGGAATTGTACATTAGAATTTATATGCATATTTAATATTACTTAATGGGTGAAATTGTTATCAATTTTGAAGTAAAAAAAGATGAAAATTTCTATTAGGATTTATTGCAAATAATAATTAAAAAATAAGGGTTTTTAAAAATTTAAGGAATGAATTTGGGTTCTGATTTAACTTTTAGAATTTTACTCTTTCATGCATGTTAAGTAGAGACTAAAGAATTAAATAAAACTCTGGAAAGGGAACAACAAAGGGACTTGAGGTGAGTATATGAGTCTAAAATCTAATTATGCTGGCAAATTATTAAGATTTCATAACCGGTTTGAATAATGGAAAAAGGATTTGAATTTTTTTGAGTAGTGGGGTTGTGAAAAAGAGGGGCAAATAGGTTTAGACATCAAAGTGTGTTAGAAAATTTGTATTTTAATACAATGAATCTATTACCTATTGTTTACCGTACTTAGAACTTAAATAATTAGGCTGTTTTGTAAATGTGGAAATGAAAAGTATGTATATTTTGGGTACTGTAATTTATTTTCCTATAGATTTTGATGACAATAGATGTTACTATGGTAAGGGAGTTTAAAGGGTAAAGTCTGAAATTAATCGAAACATGGTTTGGGAATATTTAAGTGGCTAAACAAGGAAAAAACACGGGTCAAATACTCTTACCTATACATAGTAGAACTGCTGCAATTATGCAGCAGAGCTACTGCCATTGGACAACAGATCATGGCTGCTAGTTTGTCATATTTTAAGAGGTATGAAAGTGATTATGAGGTTGGTTTACTATGTGGATGAGTTTAGGTGGCTATAAGGGTGTGATATGGTATAAACTTGTGCGAAAAATGTCCAAGTGTAAGAAAAATGTAATTTTAAGTAGGTTTCTTAAGTTAATTTATTTTAAATACCTATAAGCACAAAGGAAGTTAATTGTGTTATGATTTTTCCCTTGAAATGTGAATGTTGCTTAAGGATACTTGTTTGACATTTGTTATGCTATATGCTAAATAAATTGAAAGTTAACTAAGCATGATGGGGACTTACATGTTATAATGATCATGCACTTGATTGTATAATCTTGGAATGTTATAATGATTATGCATTCAGATGTAGACACTTTAGGACTTGGATTTGGGCAAATAACATGAAGGTTATGTAAAATGTACATATTTGTATAATGATCGGAGTTATGTCAATATGTTAAAAAAGAACATACTATAGAAGATTGTTAAGTAACTTTACACATATGAAATTATAATTTCCCTAATTATCCTTCTTCGGGGTCAAGTGGTTTTAACTCTCATTTATTTATACTATATGATGTTTATGGTTTAAAGGATGAACTATAGTATACAGGCATAAATAAATAGTGATGTCCAAATTTATGTCTCACATTGACTGAAATAAATATAATTAGAGAGGACATTTAAAATTGTTATAATAGTTATACAAAGTGAGGTTTTAAAAACAAAAAATTTATATCGAAATTAAAGTGCAATATGCATATTATGGAATTTAAGTACATAAATTAGGATATATTAAAAGAATTTGACTCAATAAATGCATGAACATGGACCTAAAATGGCATGCTTAGTGAGGTAAGTATTTAAATTATGAGTTGCTTATAAAATGCTACGTATGTGTATGTCATTAGTGAGTTATATTGGCCATACGTAATAAATGGAGATGGCGAGTGTAAAGCACATTTTTAAACATGTATGTGGTGTTGTGACACTTCATTTATGTAATATGTATAATAAGTATGTTGCATGACTAAAGTATATACATGTGAGATTATGGATATATGTATGAAACATAACTTGTAAGTCAGTTAAATGGAGACTTTAACACTAATAAGAGCTAAATTGAGTTAGGTCAAAATATATATTTGTAGAGAATATGATATTTTTACCGGGGGACGAGAGTGGTTAGTGGAGTCGCCACCTGACCTCTACACTAAACCCTCTAATCTTCTGTACCAGAAAGGTTCAAAATTCAGATCTTATTTATGGCCGAATAATATGCCTTTTTTGTATATTGTAATGTTTATCAATCCCTTTTTAAGCAAGCATGCATTATATTTAGAGTATTTATATCACCTTTTCATGTATAAGAAGAAAATTGCGATATTAACAAGAGTATATTGTACATCCATAAAGCGATTTATTTATTAGTTGTAGTGCAACCTGACAATTATCCATAATTCGATAGGAATTGGCGGTAATTTCCCAACTCCCATCTTTAGGAGATTGGCATTCGAAAATACATTTTATTATTGTGACTTTTAATTAAGAAAATACAAATCCATTTTGTTAAGGAAAACACCATTTAATCAGGTAGAAAACCTTTTGATGTGAAGTTAGGTTTTAGTGAAAACCTTTTGATGTGAAGTTAGGTTTTAGTGTGTAAAACAAGTTATTTACTAGTTATTACAACCCTAGAATAAGCAATGAAGTATAAATAGTACAAAACCAAAAGAAATAATCCAAAGTATAAAACTGGTCCCGTCTATACGGCGTTAGGTCCGTGCAGACTCTAGAAGGCTTCGAAATATGTTCGTGTGGACCATTGCTCGTAAGGGTTATATGTCTGTCTGGACTATTACTCCAGTGATAGGGTCACTTGCATATAACTCAAAAGAAGAGATTAATAACACCAAATAGTGGTTCGTGAGGACCTAACAACAATGTCAAATATAATGATAATAATGCATATTATAAGTGTACATGAGGATGTGAATGATTGTGAAATATGCTTAAATAATTGTTATGAATGAGAAGATGATAGATTAATCTTACAAAGGAGGACATATAGATAAATACAGATATTCATGAAGATTGGAATTCAGAATATATGTCCATGCAGACTACAAAACATAATAAGTACACATAAAACATATATGTCTATACATACTACATTTCCTATGAAAGGGGGTCTATACGGACCTTACATTAATTCAAGAATGTCAACAATATGCATACTAGGGAATTGAACAATCATTCGATATGATAAAGGAACAAAAGCATGCTAATAGGATAAACAAGATACTTTAAAACATGGTACACAAGGCAAACATGATATTGTTATCGAATAATAGTCCGTACAAACCTCATATTATATACATATTCAAATAACAGGTCCGTATGGACCTCACATCTATTAAAATAGGTTCGTCATCAATTCCAGAAAGCAAGTACGATTATAATATTCTATGAATGATTAAAACATGATTGAAATGGTTTAAGAGGTTAACTTACTCCTATGATTGATGTGGGGATTACATAGAATCACCTCACATGTCAATCAATCATTAGAGATCATTGGTTATAGCAAATAACACAAATAAATGAATGAATATGATGAAAGGAGCCTCAGATTTTACTTTGAAGTTAGCACAAAGCAACATGACAATGGTTGGATTTTTAGAAGAATGATTATTTTAGTGAGGGTTTAGGACTAGTAAAGCGAATCATGTGTCAATTGTCTTTAATTATGTCTTCTCTATATCTCTTTCCTCCTGAAATAGGTTGATAGGAAGGGTATTTATAAGGTTGGTGAACAACTTTCCTGTTCAAAAGAACTAAAGTCCCACTAAGATTAAGAATCAGTGCCTGAATAAGAATTCCACACTTCTGGAAGTTTTATATTGGTAAGTCCGTACGGACTTTTACAGTTTAGTTCGTGCAAACTTTCAGCTTTGGGCTTATTGGTTTAGGCTGGCTATGGTGCGGACCTCATAGCATCAAATCCATATGAACTTGTGCCATTTTGGTTCGTGCAGACTTAGGTTTCAAGTTGCTTTTCTTGGTACTTAAGCCTATCTTTAGTTATCATCATAGGCCTAAAAAAATGTGAATAGGTCCATACCGTGGGGGCTTCACCCCCGCACCCCCATGAGAATCAGTGTCTAGTTTCGGGCTTAGGCCTATCGGCCCAAACCCTCCACTACAACACAGATTCCTATTTTTTTGCAATTCAGGCCACACCGCGAGCTTTTCGAGTCAGCTCAAAGTCCGAATACATAATAAAGTCCTAAACTTAAAATCAAGGCGTCTACAATATTTATAAAAAAAACTATGTTCATATGTAAATTTTATTTCTCCATATGGTTAAAAGTTTTCAATGAATGTGTAGATTTGGTATATATGGCTAAAATGATTAAACATGTGAAATATTGGTAAGTAAAGTTCAAGTGAGTATATGTTTATCTTTACTTGGTTTTTATATGTATGGTTAATATTGTAAGTGACGGCATCAATAATGAAATATTGAATCGATATGTAAATATTTGTATATGGAAATACATTGATTTGGAAAGAAAGTTTGCCTTAAATAGACTTATTGAGAATATGATATCTCAGAGACGTGTATATATGAAATACACCTGAAAAAGAATATGATATGTTAGAGACATGTATTTATGAAATGCACCTAAAAGTGCTAACGATACCAAAATTTGATGAGATTTCATGGAAAGTTTTAAAATCTCATTTCTTCCTAGGATATATATATAGATGCCCATAAGATAGTTTGGCATGCCAAATAGAAGACATTAGCAAATTTGCACATTTGTATAGTTTTAACTATTTTGTCTGTACACTATAAGTTAATGCTAGTGCCACTCCCCGTACCTTTGGGTACTACTGAAATGGTAGTTTTAAGGTACTATCACACCCCGTATCTTCGGCTACTACCGAGATCACAATTTAAAGATACTGTCGTATCTGTCCCATTATCCGAGCATTCTATTTATGTCTAAGAAGAAATAGGCTAAAAACATATATGATAAAAGATATATAAAATCCCATAAAAATGTTTACTTATAATGAACTTGAATATATGCCTATAAGTATGTGCATGTTGAGGCATAAATCATGTATGAACTATGTACCTACATGCATGTTATATGATATAGAAATTTCCATGTAACATTGTCTATGATTCATGTAAATTCTATGGTAAATAAGGTGAAAAATGTTATATAAAAGAAAAATATACGTATATGCATGAGGTAATCTATGATATGTGAATTGGATTAATATGCATAATAAAGCATGATGCCATGATGGAAGTGTATTACTTTTTTTTATATATATTAAAAGGATGAAATGAACTTATATGTATACTTAAGTGTATAATCTAAATTATTTAATTGTAAGAGATATGCTATTTATTACCAGCGAGGATAACATGCTTATATGAACCATGTGAAATAATCCATGAAAAATGTTATGTGTGTATCCATTTAGAATAAACTGATTTTGGTATTATAATTAGTAGTGCCATATAGCTTTGTTCTAATAAATCACTTTATTAAGGCTTATATAAAAGTTTTGGTATATATTTATATAGATAGTAAGGATGATAGGAAATCATCCGTCTGGATTGGAATATGCATTGCTAAGTGATTATGTTCAGCACAAGGTTTTTCCTTCGTGTAGGTTGGGCTTGGAGTTGAAGTAGGGAGAGAAGATAGATTTTCTTATATTTCTAGACATGATTACATATATATATGTTGTATAGGTCATTAAGTTGTTGTGTATGCATAATGCTTTTATTTGGTAGTAGTTTCTAAAGTACTAATATCTTGTAACTAAACACTAATGATCTAATTATTGAATATGGTGTGTGTCTATATGCGTATGCGACTTCTTGAACTTTGTGATGAGGAAATTGATTGGCTTGAACTGGCACATATTAAATCATGAGTAATTTGAGTGATGATATTTTATTAGAGATTGAGATCTATAATGAAGTTTTAGGATGTGCGATAGATATATGAAATATTTTTCTTATAGATAAAATTTTTTGGATACTGCCCTAGACAGCATTTATGTTACCGGATTTTCAGCACAATGACCCTTATATATTAATGTTTTAAAGAAATAAAATATTTTATCAAACAAAATAAGATGATTTCGTTGAATGGTAAAAACTAAATCTTCTAGCACAGACTTTTGTATGCTATATTCTTTTTTATGTGTTGTAACACTGCCTTATCGAGTGCCTTCGTGGCACGAGTAAAGGGGGTTACAAATTATTAAAGCTAGAATCAAAATTCATAATTAAAAATTAAATCATATTTGATAAAACTTTAAACAATAGATTAAAATCATGAATTGTTTTTAATATAGTCATTCTAAAATAAGATGTAGATTAAGATCAAGAATTGATTTTAATTAAATTTATTCTAGAAAATCAAAATAAGATTGAAAATCTTAAATGGATTTTCTCATTAGATTTATTCAAAAAAAAAAAAAGAAGTATAATAGAAACTAGGAATTGATTTTTATTAGGTTTATTCTAAATTCTAAGTATAAAATAGATTGAAATAAGAAAATTTTTAATCAAATTTACTCTAAAAATAAAATATAGTTTAAAACTAGGAATTGATTATAATCAAATTCATTCTAAAAATAAAAATAAGAAAAATTTTAATCAAATTACTTTATAATTAAAAAATAGAGTTTAATATAGTTTATTCTAAGAATATGTGAAATACAACTAAAATCGGGAATTGATTTTAATTAGATTATTTCTAAAATATAATATATAGAAATCGATTTATTTTAATAAAACATTAAAACTTACTTAAGATTATATAAAAATAAAAAGAGGAGTAAGAGAAAAATCACTCACCATTAAAATCACTTAATTTGTCGTGAAATGGTTAGTACCGATTTAGGACGTCATGGGGTACCTAATATCTTTCCCATGCGTAATCAATCTCCTAACTCAACAAATGTAAATCAAGCCATGAGTGTCCAATTGCATTCTCCAAATCAATTGGCGGCAACTCGAAAATCTTAAAGTTATGAGAGGTCTTGAAGCACGTGAGTACACTAGGGGCCCTCATGTGATAGAATTTAAATATATACATAAAATTTAAATAATTTTCATTATATAATAAAAAGTGTAATTTTTATTAGATCAGT
>CANXYI010376763.1:0-13357 GCA_948208565.1 Hura crepitans | reverse complement strand
TCATTATCCGAAATGAATTATTAGTTATGCTAAATTTTTAAATTTTGCCTTTTTCATAAATTTAATGCCCCTCGATGTTTTATAACTAATGTTGCTACCATGATTTACATGCAAGTGACCTGGCACCCCGGGCACACTCCTCAGATCTAGTGGCACTATTTATAAAGCCTCGAAACATAAGCATTATAGTTCTTTCCCGCTTCAAAAAATTTTGTCCCCAAAATTACCTAGAGTAAATAAGTGTGGATACTAGGTTATTATATATTTCTTTGGCTCTTAGGGAGCTTTTTCAGTGTCTTACTGCCTCCATAGCATGTTATCCCATGGTCTACACTTATTTCTCATTGCCTCACTTCATGAGCCTAAATCTAAACCAGTTCCTTTTCATGGCTCAAATTACCCTTTTCATAAGCTTAAATTAGACTGTCTTTCAATGTATGTCATCTACGGCTTTCAGTCTATCCCTTACCATTTTCACTTTTTCCTCTATTTTTTTAATCACATCAATATCAAAAATTTTACATTCCTTAACCTTATTCCACCATGGAGGAATTCTATGTTGTCTACCATGTGAAACTTCACAAGGTGCCATTCTCATACTAGACCAATAGCTATTATCATAAGCAAATTCTATTCATAATAAGCACTAGTTCGAGCTACTTTCAAATTCCATAGCATAAGTTCATAACATATACCCAAGTATCCGTATTACCCTCACTGACTATTTGTCAGTCTGAGGATGAAAAGCTATGCTATAAGCTAGTTTAATGCCTAATGCTTTCTACAACTGCTTCCAAAGTTTAGAAGTAAAGCAAGAATTTTTTGTCAGTAAAAATAATCAATAGCACACCATGTAATCTGACTATTTCATCAAAAACAAATCTAGCCAGCTTTCCTAATGAATGATCCCTCCTGACCAAGATAAAATCAACTTGTTTTGGTTAACCTACTAACAACTACACATATAACATCACATCTATTCCAGTTCAAAGGGGGACTCATCACAAAGTCTATAATCACCTTTTGCCTAATCCACTCTAGTGTATAGCTTTCAATTGTTGGCATGTCAACACCTTATAACCCATTTTGCCATATTTCTTTTCTTATTAAGCCACCAATATTGAGACTTTAAGTCCAAGTACAACTTCATGTTCCTAGGAGGCATAGAATAAGGAATCTTATATACCTTTTTTACTATCTGTATCCCTTAGGTCATCCATACTAAGTACGCACACAACTTATCCTCATGATACTAATACTCATCTTCTATTAACTCAAACCCTGTGGCCTTCCTCTCTTAATCTTTCCTTGCCATTTGAACTAGTTGTTCATCTTTCCTTTGAGTTTACCTAATTTGCTCTCTAAAATTCTGGTCTCACCTACAACTCAACTAATGCAGCATGTTCTAAAGTGTACTACATCTTGGCATACCTAACTTTCAAAGTCACCATAAACTTCTCGCTTAAAGCATCCATCACCAGATTGGTTTCCCTTGGGTGCTAATCATTCAGAAAGGCATAGGCTTTAATCAATTCTAACCACCACCTTTTTATCTCCAATTCTCTCCTGCTGAGTGAGGAGGTATTTCATACTTTCATAATCTGTATATATGTAACATTTCTCTCCATACTGATAGTGCTTCCATATCTTCAAAGCAAAATAATAATAGCTAACTCTGAATCATAAGTAGGATGATTCCTCTTAGGTGGCTTTAACTATCTGAAAGCATAAGCTACTATTTTTCCATCCTACCCTTACTTTATTATAGTCACTTCAACTTCGATCCCCTCTATTGAAACTGCATGCCTCGAGAAGGAACTTCACTTAGCCAAAATTCATATTGACTAAGCTTAGCATACCACTATTTCTCTCTTAGAGTTTATAACACAACCCTATGATGTTGTTCATACTCTTCCTTATTTCTAGAGTACACCAAAATATCATCAGGTCTATAAGAATTACTGGTGCATTGGTGAGCCCAGATGGCATTACCAAAAATTCATAACACCTATATAGGTTCTGAAAGTATATTTGGAAGATATTAATAGCTTTAATGCTCAACTAATGATACCCAAATCATAAATCAATCTTCAAAACCCAACTGCACCCCTCGACTAATTAGAAAGATCATCATTTCTGAGCCACAGGTATTAGAGCTATACTAGGCTATACCTCAAATTTGAAGTCAATTTTTTTTGAGATGGTGAACCTATCAATTTATCAGGGAATGCATTAAAAAGTTTAAGAATAGTGGAAATAAGTGCCTAGTCAAAGTTAGAAACATTCATATTCATGGTATAGGCTAAATACACTTAACAACCCTTTTAAAGGAGTTTTTTGTGCTATAACAGTAGAGATAAAACATTTCTCTCACCATCCACTGTTACAATCTATCTTTCTTCATCTGGAGGGTCAATTTCTTATTTTTATAGCAAATTATAGCTTAATACTTACCATGCCATCCATTCCCAATATCACATTAACTTGTGGTAGGGTACATCAATTAAAATTAAAGGAGCTTGGTGCTTACATGTTACTAGAGGACACTCTCCTCAGCTAACCATCCACACTACCTTCGATTTCTTTTGATAAGTATTGGATGTTAAAGATCTATTTCTATCACTTACTATGCTAGAAACATTATTAGCTTAAGGAAATAATAAAAATTTACTTGTAGAAACATGTACAAATCTATGGGATCATGCCTGTCTTTGCCCCTAATACCCTAACTGAGATTGGGCTAAGTCTGAGATAGAGACTATCCCTCACTTCTTTCCTTATCATCCTCTAATTCAGCACTAAGCTATCCCATAGTAACTTATCTATTCCCCTAGAAGAGATCCTTTTCCTCTTTCACTATCCTTTCCATGTCATATACAGCTGCCACTAACACTACAAAATCTCTTTTTCGGGTTACTGTCTATATTTTTAAGTCATACTTTCACCTTGTCAAAGATCTTTTACATTTCTCTTCTTCTGTATAACTTAGCTATTTCAAAATTTTGTCCTATCTAGCCATTACTCAGTTCTAGCAACATCATCCTCCTTCCTCCTTAGGTAATCAAAAGCTCCCTATTTTTTCTCCAACCATTCGAAACAAGTGTTCTATTAAGGAGTTGATGGTAGGGGTGGAGGTGAATTAGCATTGGTGGAGGTATACCTGAGCAGATCAACTATCTATTATACTAGAGTAAGAGATACTTCTATCTGCTATTAAGCAAGTACTTATAGCTATTGCTATTATACAAAATTAGCAAGTTTAGGTACTAATGCATTACCTACCCCTACACAGTTATGTGTGCAAAACTAGCCACTTCCTTAACCCCTCCTTTGAGTACCTGATTAGCCTTATCTTTATTGCAAAAGGACTTATCTGTCAGCCTTATGCAGTGTGATAGTTTAGAGGAATATAATCTTAGATAGTTGCACTCATGTACACTTCCTAGGAACATTAAATCTAGGCTCTAATATCACAAAATGTAATGCCCCATATTGGATTTTCGAAGAAACCCAATAAGCAGTACCCTTCTTGTTAGGTCACCTAACCTTAAATTGCCTTCATGGTTCATTCATTCAACTTTTAACTATTTTGTACTATCTAACTCTGTCTAAATCCAAATTTAGCTCTATCTATTTCTAAAGTTCATCAAGCTTTATACCATATGGTTCATGTTTATAAGTAAGTAATCACAGTCCATATAAAAATTTTCTTAAGATTGGCAGTGTAATGGCTATCTAAGACATTATCCCAAATTTTGAACATCTGCAAAACACTTCAATAATATATGCCTCATATGTCCTGAACCCTTTTGGTCCCCTAAGTATCAACCAAACCTCATCCTACTATTAGTTCATCAATATAGGCCTCAAGCCATAATTAGACAATCATAGATATAAAGCCTCAAGCTCATAAATCATATCATCAAATAAAGGTGATTACCCATAACCAAGATAGTTTGGTAGAGAATCATTACAAAATACTATTTACGACATAATCAAAACCTTCCATATGATACCCTTTCCCCACATATGTATATGAGTGCAAAACTGTAACCTAAGCCCATGGCAACTTTACTTACTTGTCCTCTAAACCTTGACTGCATGCACTCTGAGGTTAACTATGGACCAAAATTAGTACGCTGAGTGTATAATACTCAGTGCTAAACTCAAGCATTTCAATCATGTCAATCAAGTTATCATGCATATCTATAGTAGTGATATTCATTTGTTTAGCCAAGTTATTATATTATCAATTAGAAGTACATTCATTAAGATAACCACACTACCATTCATATACAATTGTTAACTACTACTCAGATAAAATCTTAAAATTTTATCTCTTGTGAATACTTGTCATTATTAGTGATAATCTTCTTTAACTCTATCTACTGGACCCATGATTAAACAATTTTACCAAATGACCAAACTACCCCTCTTTTATCCATAACCCTTTTTATTTGCTTATACAGTCATCTAAAGCTCAGCTAATGTAGACACCTCACCCTTGACCTATGATGATAGCTAGAGATAGACTTTTAAGCATAGCATAAAGTCTTCAAGGGATAAGTTTATACGAACCTATTAAATAATGTCTACATAGACTAACTATGAAAACTAGGCCAAAACTCACGCCACGAAGCTCACGGACCAGCATACCAAAGCTTAGTCCATGCAAACTAGTACGAATAAGTCTGCACAAACCTATGGATAGAATAAGCCTTTTCAAAGGTAGAATTCCTCCTACTCAGTCTAGGAGCCAAAATCCTATTAGGATTAGGACTTCTTTTTGAAAGAAAAAAAAAAAAGAAAACCTAAAAAGACCTAAGTATAAATACTTCTCTTAGAACTAATGGGAAAATAGAAAAGAGGCTAAAAATTGTTATCTTGCTAATCACACACAAAAGGCAGAGAGCATCTAGAAAACTATGAGAGCTTTATCCTAAGACAATCCAATTTATCCTTTTGAAACCTTGTGATCTTTGTGCTATTGCTTGAAGAGAATTCTTATTCAGGTAATGTTTAAGGTTCATTATAAGTTTATTATTATTCTACAAGCCTATAATCTCTAAAAATTGACATATAAGTGAGGTGATGTTTTGTTATCCCCACTTTAGTTCATGATGACTAGGCCATTATAATGATAAGTGTGATGTAGAATTAATTCCCACAGACATATTAAGCATGTTATATTGTGTTAGAGAGCATTAAATGAATCTAATTATAAGCACGATAAGGTCTCCACGGACCTAGATCCTTTAGGCACAAGTATGATAAGTTAGTTCTCATGGACTTAGTTTTCCTATATAAACATGACAAGTTAGCCCGCATGGACTCATATCCAGTGAGCATGATTTTATGTTTTAAGTATGTTGTTATGTCCTAATTGGTGATTATGGCTTATTCAGCTTGTAAGTTGATGTCATATGTGAAATCATGTATTATACCAGTGAATTATAAAATAGTCCATATGGACTTCCTATCACGAGGAGTGCAGTCCGCATGGACCTATAGATGATGAATTATATGATAGTCCTTTAGAGTATGCTTTGCTTATATAATCGATTGTTCTTGATCCAATGCTTTAAATATGTTCATATTCTATTTATTATATGTTAATATTCATATGACCTTCATTTAACATAGTTTAACTTTGTTGTCCTTTGAGTTGTTGATTGGATTTGCTTGCTGGATCAAGAATTGGGATGGACATGACCTATCCCTGGAGATTGTCTGTATAGACTAAGATAGACTTTTAGAACATCCGCACGGACTAAGCAACGTAGAAGCAGAACCATTTCAATGTTATAATATATTCTTTTTAGTTATGTACTTATTATGTATTTTAGCTTGTTTTGGATTTGTAATAGATAGTTAATAACTTACTTTACATGTTAAACCTTAACTTCACATCAAAAATGGTTTTCTACATAATTAATTAGCATTTTCTAATAAAATGGATTTAAGTTTTCCCTAATCAAAAGTCATATAAATAATGTATTTTAATAAAGGCCAATCTACTAAAGATGGTAGTTGGGCAATTACTGCCAATTCCTATGGAATTATGATTAATTGTCTGGTCAAATAATAATTAATCAATAACCCGCTTTATGGATGTACAATTTACTTTGTTATATTCTTTAAATATCATGATTTACTTCTTTACATGAAAAGGTAACATAATTGCTTTAAATATAATGCATGCTTATTTGATAAGGGATTGATAAAAGTTACGATATACAAAGAAGGTATATTATTTGGGCTTAAATAAGATTTGAAATTTCGAACCTTTCTGGTACAAAAGATTAAAGATCCTAGTGTAGAGGCCAGGCAGTGACTCCACTAACCACTCTCATCCTCGATAAAAATATCATAATCTCTACAGCTAGCTTATGAATCTATGCCATTTTTAGATATACTGTTTAATTCATTTTATCTTTCAAGGTAGTACATGTTATTTATGCAAAATTACCAAAATGCCTTTTGTACCAATTCATGCCACTCAATCATTCATTTAATGATCATAACCTAAACAAATCATATATTCAAGCTAGTATTAAAGATAACATTCATGGTACTTTATTTTCAAGTCAATAAATACCATATAGGAAAAATTACCAAAATACCCCTAATTATACATTCTATAGTATTATATAAATATTTATGCCCAATTAAGCATTTCATTACTTGTTAGCCCTGATTTAATTCACTATTGTTTATTTTAATAATTTATCTAGCCCAGCTAAGAAAATGACACCGACATGCACTGGACCTAGAGGTAATGAAAATATTGTAGAGATCTACATTCTAGACCCTGATTATTGCACCGGTCTAATTAGATTATAGCACCTAAGGTGCAGATAGCAAGGGTGTTGTCTGCCCAGCAGACTAGTTTATCTAAAAGACTAGTACAATGGCCATCCGAGGCCTTCGCCATTGCACCAACTTTATTTAAAGGCTTAATAATGATATGATTGTGTCTGCCCAGTAGATTGTTCTGTCCAACAAACTAGTGAAGTGGCCCTCAGGGACCTACACTACTACACTAGCAAAATAAGATGAATAGGATGATTGTGTCTACCTAATAGACTGGTCTATCTAACAGACTAGTGTAGTGGTCCTCTGGGACTTATGCCACTGCACTAGAAACAATCAAGGAATTGGTATTAGGTGATCAAGAAGGGAATTTGTCTATCCAGCAAACTAGTATAGTGGCCCCACTTGGGACTTAGGGCGCTATACTAGCCCTATCTGGAAGATAGGTAGTGTAACAGCTGCTAAAATCTCTAAGTTGACCAATCAACCCATCTAATGGGTGTCTATCTAATGGGCCATCTAATCTCAATTTGTGTCTATTTCTTTACTGATTAACTTTTTATAATAATGTTAAGTTGAAAATAGATAAATATAAATTTTATTGCACAATTATGTTTCAACCTGGTCTGGCATGGCCATAATTAGGCTGTATCGGGTAAATTCTCATAAGAATTTATAAGTATTGTAATTGCAAAAATTTATGGTTTAATATGCTTGATTTTATTCCATAATTATTTTTTGAATATTTTTCATTCAAGTAATGGTCAACTGGATAGTAATAGGTCATTTCGGTAAGTTTTGTTAGCCCCTTTTTAGGTTCATTTCATAACCTTTTTCAGTGTAGTTTTCACTATTGTTTACATAAGGTTCGTAAGCCCTAAGCCATATAATCCTTAGGCCATTTCTAAGGCTAAAACATAGGCATCAAAGCCACAACACATATTCACATAAGATAGCCCAGATAGGCACAAAGTATAGGCATATTGTTTAACCATAAATCATAGCCTTTAAAAGCACAATACATGCCACTTTTCAAGTCTTTTCCTAATCAAAGTTCATTTTTCATGCCACAACCCATGCCATTTAGACTATGTACATGAGAATCACTTCATGCCATTTAACTTATACCAAGATACTCAACTTATGTCATGTTAATCCCATATAATTACTTAGATTAAATCAAACAATTTAAGCTATATGATGTCCATTATATTTAACTCTATTACTCATATAATGTCAAAGTTCTAATGCCATTTTAATAAATTTTACATTCAGGTCATAGCTATCTAATGGTCTTGATCATACATTTTATTGATGTCAATTACACACACATGCTTCCATTTCATACATAAGCACTTTAACATGCATATATTTTTATTTTCATACCATATCAAATAGTTCATGTACATTATGTGTCTCGACCATAGTCTAAGTTCAATCATAATGAAACATTTCACACATCATAAGCTTTGTATACATGTTAATTAAGCTTAATCACTAGGGCATGCCTCTAACTCACCTTACTAGCTAGATAATCATATGCACGTATGTATATACCTACATTATAAACTTGGAATACTCCTTCTAGCCATGTAATCAAGTCATACATATACATAAAAACTAGTTTAAGCTCTCAACCACAAACTAATACCATGTCAAACATACGCCAAGTCACACATTAGCCATAGAACTCATTCAAAGACATTCACAACAACCATTATCAATCAATTTCCACCCTAAATATCATATATATTTCCTTAATCCTCTAAATAGCTCTTGGCCCATAAGTCATTCCCATATGTCATCCCAATTTTTCATCAAACAAAACATGGTTTTCTATCATTGTATTAAGTTCTACCCTACAATTTTTACTGCAAAGTTAAAGGCACCATCATTAGACACTGAGTTTAGCAATCCTAAAGCAATTTCCAACCATTGAGAATCAAATGGCATGAGAAAAATACTAAAGTTCACTTACCTTTCAAGAATAACACCCCAAGCTTCCTAAAATAGCCCAATCCAGCCTTTTACAGTAACATTCTCCATCCATCTTTAAGCCATTTTGTCCTTCAATTTCACTCATAAACCATTCAAACACATCCTCTAAGATGTTAAGCCTCTTAAACAATTATTACAAGCAAAGAAATCAGAAGAAAAATTAAGAAAAAGGCAAGAAAACTCACCCATAGTACTCTCTTAGACTGCCTCTAACTAGTAAACTTTGGTGATTTTTAATTAATTCCTGGAGACTCCTTTTACCATGATTCTTCTTCCCTTAGCTCCTTAATAGCTCAAACTAAATTTAGAAATCTAGCAATGGTAGAAATGAATGGAGGAGAAGGGTGGAAATGGCCACTAAATGTATGGGTGGCATCAGTTCCTCCGCAACCAAGGGAGAAAAACTTCCTTCTTTGTTTAAGTGGAAAAGTCCACTTGTCAAGTGGCTTTGCTACTTGGCATGGACCTTAGGCTAGCTATCTAGGTTTGGGTGGGTCCCACAGCCACCCTAGGCATCGTAAAATGGCTTGATGTTTTTTTAAAAATTCAAAAATTCACTAAAATTCACATAGACCATGAAAATTTACACCATTTATTTTAAAATTCATATTTTAATCCCCTTTTACATACTCATGAATTTTTCTACCAAATTCCATCGATAGGGCAATTTTTAGACTGCCTTGATTTGTATGCCAACCTAAAAAAATTGCAAGAAATTGCAAATAACCTCCGAATTAAAAAATTCTTTTACTAATGCACTTAGTGGAATTTTTAAGCTTTAGGGTCTGATATTTTTGGTCCATCCAGGCACATCCCGAGTCATTCCCAGCTTAACTAAATTTTATTACACATATTAGTAGTTCACTATCCAAAATGAATTAGTAGTTCTGCTAAATTTATAAATTTTGCATTTTTCATAAATTTAAATCCCTTAAAGTTTTATAACCAGTGTCACTACCTTGGTTTACATGCAAGTGACCCAGCACCCCGACCACACTGACTAGACCCTGTGGCACTATTTATAGAGCCTAAAAACACGGGCGTTACAACATGTGTTTTCGTTATGTGGGAAAATTAATAATGACTTGATGAAATGTTTAATTATGAACCTTTTTCTTTAAACATAAAATTACCAAATTTGCATTTGGAATGCATTATTCTTTTTCATATGTAATTTATATTATTTTTTTGTTAATGCTTATCTTCTGTATGCTTATGTAGTAATTTTTACATAATATGGCTTATGCATGTTGTGACAAATGAGAAAGTGATTATGTTTAATTAAGATGTGGCTTCTTGCATGATTTATTTTGATTTCACCACTAGGCAAATTGCTTAGAGCATAGTTTTGTTTGCGATGCATAGTTCTGAAGGACAATAGAGCCCAAGCCTCAGAACCTCTAGACAAGATAGAATAGGACTTTATTTTGGTGCTTTTTAATATATGTAGATAGATTATGTGATATATAGATAAAGCAAAAGCACTCTTATATCGGACATAATTAGTCTTGGGCCTAAACAATAGTGTTCTTGTAAATTAAACTTGTATATGGTATATAACTTTATTTTAAACACTTTGAGCTATTTTATGGATGATTGTCACCTCTTCTTGAGGTTGAGACTGTGTTGATGTTGATTGTTGATTTAGAGTGATTAGTAAGATCACAAAGTTAAGGAAAATGATTGAGAAACATTTTTAATGTGTTTTTCTTGATTGCAAGTTACTATTCAAATTTTGGGATAATGCTCGATATAGCCATTATGCTACTAAATTTTTTGCATGTGGATTCTTAAATTTGAATATGTAAAACAGTTTTTGAAAACTCACATTTTGGTGTTTTAAGTATACATGGTCAAATTTTTTAAGTAAAGTTATATGTCATGAGATCGGATAGCATGTTATGTGCACACACCTTAGTCATGTTTTGCAACTGACCGACAACTGAACTGGGTAAGGGGTGTAACATAGTTACTCCTAGGATGGGATATAGAACAAAGTTAAATGGTATATGGTTGGTTGGATATGGACATTTGTGTTATGTGTAAAGCCACTAAATTTTGTGAGCTTGTCATATTAATTTCTTCAAATAGAGTAAACAAATATACTATTTTGGCAATGAATGTAGATCCAACATAAGTGAATAAAAATCTATATATATATACATATGTGTGTAATAGGCATCAAAAGATAGTCATAAAGTGTAGAATTGACATTTATATATGTAGAATGATAATAGACCTCAATATTAAGGGTAAGTTTGCTAGCTTCTGACGAATAACTTACGAACACATGCATTATTAAAAAAAATAGATAGGAGAAGGGGTATGCTAGGAATTAAACCATCATAGGGAATGGCACGATTAAGTCAGAGGAATTTTGATATGCACACAAGCACACATGATTAACTTGTGTGATTTATTTATGATAAAGATTATTTTTGATGATGTTTCCCCGATTCAATAGGAGGACAATCATCCATAACTCCTTATTTAAAGATTTTGTTATTGTAAGAAGTGTATGCCATTATACTCGAGTATCTCCTATAGTCCTTAGCAAGACTTAAATTAGTATGAGTTACATAAGCTTCTATGCCTTACAAAAGAAAGGTAGGACACATTATGCAAGCATAATAGTATTTTGATAATGTATTTGAGAATTTTGAGTTAGGCATGTGAAGCTAAACATGTAAATTTAGTTTTCCTAAGAGTATATGAGAAAAACCCTTAAATGCTAAATCATTACAATTGTATATGTCAGCAAGGATAATGAAAGGACAAGGTATAAAGATAAGTAAGCTTAGCTATATATATAAAAATGAAGTACTTTTAGTTGGTAAACATATGGACTCATTTATCTCCTAACTTCACTAATGAAATGAATCTCTTAAGCTATTTAATTTCAGTTAATATTAATAAATTATTTTTTTAGATTGATAAATGTGTTTTATAGACTTGATATTCTTATAAGTACTCACAATATTGTACTAAGCATGGGTACATCCCTAAATGATTACATATAAATAACATGTTTATGTTCATTTCATAATGTATATTTAGAATATTAGTGTATATGTTCTCATATTTAATCCTTCATACATGAATAATATGTTAAACTAATGTTATAAACAAAATAATTTACTAATGGCACTAATGATTAGCACACTCTATATAATTATAGATAGCATCCCAAATATCTTAGCTTGATTAGTATATATGTATAAAGCCTATTATCAATTATTAAAGAATAAATAGAATTATATTAGGTGAATAAAGTGGCAAGACACAGGTAATACTATAGAATTTCAAGGATATAAATAAATTAATGTATTAATATATACAAAAATTCCTATAAACAAACTGATCGACTTAATTAGGATGTCAATTCCATGTTAAAGATATTCTTCTTTTTTCAACATAAGGTATGAATTCCCTTGTTTCCTAGTCCTATTAATTAAATTGACTTATGAAACTAACTAATTTGCAATACTGCAAGGCATTAGACTCACCTCTTATTAGTTATTAGCTTGGCATTAGATATGCCTCTTATCAATTATCTGCTTAGGATTAGATATACCTCTTATCAGTTATCAGCTTGGCATTAGATATGCATTTTTATTAGTTATCAATTGGCATAAATATGCCTTTTATCAGTTACTTAGTGGATGTCGTAGTTTTAATAGATTTTTTGTTGACTTTAGCCCCACCATCTATCAGCTTTTCCCATTTATCCTTCTTCTGTAGGAGTTTTATCTACATATTACCTATGGCTTTCTTTTAAAGTGATCATAAATAAATTAACATAGCAATATACGTACATGCATGACTTGTTCATTATGACATCTATTTATACATGCACTCATAGCTATGTGCTATAATGGATAATAGTAAGGTTATAGTTATAGATAACCATGCTTTTTAGTTGCAAAAATAGATAATCTTATGTATGGTAAAATGAGCTTTTATGCGTGCACAAATCAGATGTTAGTAGTATGAAACATCCAACTAGTATATTACATGGCTTACATTGCTTATTTATGTCATGAAAGCCTAATAGTTAAAGTGGAATAATTGCAAGAAGTTATAGTTAATGTGTACCCAAAATTGGTAAGCAGAACTTTAACAAAATTATAAAAGATTCATTTTCCATACATGTGAGCTTTATTACTGAGTTGTAATTTAGATTTTAGAATAGTTTCATTAATGAGATAGTAATTAATAGAAACACGTTAAGTACTCCAGCTAAGTAAAAAGTCAATTATATGCAATGGTCTTATATGTTGTGATATGAAATAGGCATAAGTCATTAAAAGATTACAAGTAATAGATACATATATTCCATTTAAGAAAAAAAAACACTTGTGTAGAGTTCTTCTAATGGGAAGTGACAGTTGACATGTAACAATCACTAAATGTATACATATCACTCGTATATGATATATGCATACAAGGAATGTTAAGAAAGAATGTTAAGTAGGAATAGGGCTTTTATGCACTTGTAATTACTCTATATACGTCATGAACATGCTTGACGAGTTGCAATAGAGGA
>CANXYI010376663.1:0-10623 GCA_948208565.1 Hura crepitans | reverse complement strand
TTATTGGTACCACTTAAGACTTGATATCAATATGTAGATCCTTCTCAAATCTCTTGCACTTGTCTACCTTTGTAGTAATGGCCTCTTTAGCATATGTACTAAGTATAGTAAACTCCTTCTCCTATTCTCCTATAGACCTCTGATCTTGCCTGAGATCCATAAATTATTGCCTTATGTCATTAAGGTAATCCTCGGTGATATACTTCTTGTGAAACTTGGATAAGAAGAACTCTAATGTCAACTGGTCCTCGATCTTATACTTAGTAAGATCCTCCCACCATTTGGATGCCTCCTTCTGTAGGAGTGATGTGGCATAAATCACTTTTTCTTTTTGTGTGCACAACATCTTTTTCATGATCTTCTCTATGCAATCCAACTAATACTCTACATTTCTAGGCATTATTACTCCCTTGCCTTTAAAGTCTTTTACTCTCATCTTTTTCACTCTCTCTAGATACATCTTTTAAAGGGCTAAATTTACTGTAGGCTGTGGTGTTAATGGTGGAGGAGTAGTAGCTATAGCCTACCTCAAAAGATGGAACATCTCCTATATGGACATTAGTGGAACCTATCTTGCTGATGGTACATGTCCTACTACACTAACTAATGTACACTCAACTCTTACGACCTCAGGTGTTATGGTAGTTAGAGTATGACTCTTGACTTTCTCTTTACTACATCATGCCAAAGCACTCATCGTATCTATTAGTAAGCAAAAAATTTAATGAGCCTTAACATTAAAAGTTATATAATGTATACTCTAGACTTTAAAGCACTCATATGTTAACTAGGAATGCCTAAACTGGAGCTTTGATACCACTAAATGTTACACCCTTTACTCAGTTCGATCATCAAGCCTAAGGAGTGCACACAAATCATGTTATCTGAACTCTACCATACTTATACTTGTTTTAAAACTTTCTTTACAAATTGATACGCTTATGAAAATACAAGATTTCAAAAACTTTTCAAATCATAGTTACAATTCATTTTTAGGAATCTTCATGTTAAAAATATGATACCATAATGGCTATACCAGGACACTATCCTAAAATGAATAATAACTTGCAAATAAAAAAATACACTTCTATAGCATTCTCATACATCCACAACCACTTGTGATCCTTTGATCACTCTATTAGCACATAAACACACAATCTAGAAATCTCAACCTCAGGAAGAGATATCATACAATATAAAACAATTTTAAATAGTTTTTAAGGGTTTATAGACTTCAAAATCTAAAGGATTAAAATCAATTACAACTTAGGCCCATTCCCTTTATATTTACAATATTGAGTGCAAACTTATACATCACATAGCTATATTACATGTACATGTCATTACCAAAAGAAATATCTCCTCTTGATAAGCTTGATGTCCTGAGGCTCGATCTCAAAATGTCTTCTTACCTATGCACCATAAATAAATGATGCGCTAAGTGATTGCTTAGCAGTGTAATTGAAATAACTTATGCTTATAGCCTATATCAATATATAATTTATATACAACTAATGAACATGAGTAGCTAATATCTTTCATGATATGCATAATAACCATGATAAACATATATCTGATAATAAAACATTTATCATGCATATATCCCCATACAAGAAATCTATCATACATATGACCCAAAATAAAGCATGTATCACAAGTAGCTCAACATAATTCACTATTTGAATGCAACTGTTATTTTCATTCATATAGCACACATTACAAGTTTATTTTCAGTTACCTTGTTCATTTAGGCCTATTTTTGGAAGAACACAAAGCCTATGGATAATGGAATCAATAATATGCAGTGGCTTATATTTGGGACCTAATGACTACTGCACTAACATGGAAAAGTGTGTAGTATTAAACTAGGCTTACATGGCTACACCTGTAAGTAAGTGTGTAGTGGCCCCTATGGAACATTACGGTGGCTACACTTGTATAGATCCAAAGATCATAATATAAATCCACTGGTAAGACATATAGTGAACCCTTGGACAACACAACCTAGGCACTGAAGTACTCTAGCAGCTGCTATATCCCCTAGCTAATAGGTCAACCTATCCATTTCTAGCTTATTACATCACATGGGCTATAACCAATATATTTTAGTTTCACAATCTTAATTAAAACTTATATAGCTTTTAACTTAATTGTTTTAGCTAACAAATGACTAAAACTAGGAAATTACATTATAAATCTTATTTTTAGTGATCATCCACACCATAACACGCATTTAGTCACATTCATGCCATATACACTTTAAGAATCATCATT
Source organism: Hura crepitans (assembly GCA_948208565.1). NCBI lineage: Eukaryota > Viridiplantae > Streptophyta > Magnoliopsida > Malpighiales > Euphorbiaceae > Hura > Hura crepitans. The sequence goes on along the minus strand of CANXYI010376663.1, from coordinate 8,349 downwards.
ATCATCTTATTTGTTAGTTATCACCACATAATTGCCATTTCACATTCACTTTATAACATATATTCATTCATGATAGATTATGCCTAAGTGTCCATAAAAAATATGCGTTATGGCATACATGGTAATCTAATACCTCGTATATGCTCATTATACGTTTAAAACATATTATGGCCTAAAACCTTATCAATATGTGATTTTAATTATGTTTATCATCAAACATAATAAGTATAACATACATATGCATCTTTCATACATTACATGATTTCTATACACATGTATTTAGAAGGTATCATTATCAATTGCATGCCAATCATGCATAATCACACAAGCAATATCACTAGGCCACTTGGCCATAAGCATATACTCTATATGCTCAAAATTGTGCATACACCAGATGACCCACCTAATAAGGCCATTCGGCCAACTAAGCCTATTGAACATCTTTTCATTTCATTTTAACTCATATATGCCTATAATTGCATCTACACGTATATGAGTATACATGTGACTACATTTTAGTTTAAGGCTATTACATACACATACATGTTGTATTATACCTAAACTTAAGCATACATGAGAACACACATGCTATTAAGCCATTCGGCCACCATGGACTCCTAGCTCACTTTTTATCACGTTTCATCATAAGCAACACACATTATGTCTATATATGCATTTATATCCATTCTTACACATACAACCTATTAAGCTTACATAATTACACATACATCATCTTGTATACCTTTATGAACATTACACATATACAATTTCTCATATCATGCCAAACTCTCACATTTATACACTAATAACATATCACCATGCCAAATATGCATTATTAAGGCATACAGCATATAAATGCCTCATGTAACTCATTCGACCATACATAGGTTTTTAAAACAAAAATCCATTCAAATATCATATGTAACTTATAATGTATCCTACATGTCATAAATTATGCTTACATATCATTCCCATGCATAATTTACACCATTACTCATAATTTGCCCACTTTGCACAAAAATCATACATCATGTGCATTTTACATTGCATAAGCATTCCCATGCTTTCAAATACTCTAATATATGTCAAATATACCAATTATCATCAATTTAGGCATTAACATACTCAATTATTATGTTAAGCATTATATGCCTCAATTAGGCATATTAATGCACATAATGGCATCATTGACATAATATACTTTCTATATGATACTTAAGCATTCATATCATTTAAAATACATTATTATACATCTTACATGCCATATATTCTAATTAATACCAATAATTCATCAAATTTAGCATTAATGCATTTGTACCCATATAAGCATAATATGTCAATATAATGCACACACTCAATTTCCCATAAATTCTTTCAATTAAATATACCAAAAATGTCATAACATAACCTTGTGGCCCACCTACACCTTTAATTTTCCCTTGTCTCATGTTTTATCAAAAACTCTTAACATATTAAAGGTAAAATTTTATAAAATCATAACAAATCACACAAAGCTCATAAATGAAATCTAAAATCTTAAAAATGCTTTTGGGCACCCGTAAAACATGGGAAAGTACTAGGTTTTAGAAAAACTTACTTGAACAAAAAATGGTTACTATTTGTTGGGTTTTAAAACCATGAAATATATCGATTTTCCTTCGAATTTTTTGCTCCTGAGTTGTTTTAAAAGATGTGGGGGTATTAAAAATCCTTTTTATCAGATTAATTTGAGCTTAAAGATAAGAAAAAGAAACAAAAATGGAGGAGTTGACCATGGAGAAGTTGTTAGCTTCTTTAAGAGAGGGATAGGAAGAGTGAAAATAAAAATGTTGACCAAAATAAACATGTTTGACCATATTTGTATTTTTCCAAAACTAATGGTTTTTATTTACATTTTTCCTCTCTCTTTATTCCTTTTTTCCCTTCTCCTTTAAGCTCAATTAAATCTCATTATTACATGTAAAAATTCACTTTATTTAAGCCCTGCAAATGTCTAAAAATTAGAGCTCAAAAAATGAGAAAAATTAATTAAATTCACTTGTTTTAATATTACCTAATTTTCGTAAAAGTACTTCTCGATATCCAAAAATTCCAATTCTAGTGCCAATAGGCTCATTAGAATTTTTGAGTATCAGGTTGTATAAATCCTAAAATTTTCTGAGCAACTTTTTAATATTTTATAGTTTAGCTAAAACTAGGTCACTATTTATGTCACACTGCTGTAAAATTTAACAGTCATTTTTAACCACCTAAATGACTTCATTTGGACTTTAAATTTTACCCAAAATTATGTTATTATAAACACTTTCAATCAATAAAATTAGTGTGACCTGACCCTAGGAAACACTATTCATGCCCTAGAAGTACTATTTATAACACCGGAATTTTTCAAGCATTACACTATTAAAGCTAAAATTAACCATGTTGCCACTACCTTAGCAATTGCTAATTAGCCCTACACTAGGTTTCTCATGGTAGGCATTTATGAAAGATTACATGGACCCACAATTTCTAAGATTATGAAGAAAATGAATTTTATGTTGGGAGTTGGTTTAGGAAAATACTTATAAGGAAATGTTGAACCATTAAAGATAAAGGGACAAAAAGACACCGGGGGCCTTGGTGATTGTCCAAATGAGAAAGCTAAAAAGAAGGATGGGAATTGCCTTAGAGACTTCTTTGTCAAGCAAGGCAAGACTAAGTATGAGGACCTATGGTTATTGATAGGAAAGGCAAGCTTAACTTTGAGATATTTGGCGATGTTGTTGATTGGGAATCCAGAGATTTGAAGCATGTGAAAGAGTGGGAAAAAGAGATATTTCCTATCATCAAAAAACCCATTACTATAGAAGATGTCTACTGAACCATGACTAAGAATGTGCCCGAGTTAGATAGCTATGATTCAGAATTGTTTTATGATGAATTCTACTTGTCAAAACCTTTTGAGGTCAATGACATCTTCCCTAATAAAGTAAACAATGAATTTGATTATTTACGTGATGTTTTTTTTTCTAATGATAACATGCATTTTAATGATCATTACATAAGCATTTTTTACATTAATAGCATTAAAACTAGCCCATTTAATCTTGGCATATGTGAACAACCCAAAAATATATTGATTGCCCTTGATATTATGACTAAAAAGACAAATATTTGAGAGATTGTCAAGAAAATATGAAAAACTCCTCTTATGTCTTAGGAGACAGATTTAGAAAGGTGTTTTCCATGCAACATAGGACTATAACCTTTCTTAGAGAGATCCATGCTAAACCTCTTTAACATCTTGTCTATATACGTTGACTGTGAAAGTCCAAGCAACCTTTTGGATCTATCTCTATAGATCCCGATCCTTAAGATGTAGGTTGCTTCTCTAAGGTCTTTCATGGAGAATTATTTACCCAGCCAAATCTTAACTAACTGAAGGATAAATACATAATTTCCTATTAGTAGTATGTCATCTATATACAACACAAGAAAAATGATTTCACTCCAATTGACCTTCTTGTAAACACATGGTTCATCCATATTTTGTGAGAAACCAAACTTTTTGATTGTCTCATCAAAATGGATGTTCTAGCTCTAGATGCTTCAATCTATAGATTGATCTTTGAAGCTTACAGACCTGATTGCCATCTTTGGATGTAAAACCTTCAAGTTGTTCATGTACATTTCCTCTAATAATTTTTCATTAAGGAAAGCCCTTTTTACATCCATTTGCTAGATCTTATAATCATAATGAATATTAATGGCAAGCAAAATCTGAATGGATTTAAGCATCACAACTAGAGAAAATATTTCATCAAAGTTAATTCCATGTCTTTGACGATAGTCTTTTGCTACCAATCGAGCTTTATAGGTAATCACATTACCTTCTATGTCAGTCTTCTTTTTAAAGACCCAAGGTAATTTAATGTACATTTACGTCTTTAACGTTTAACTAGTAATAGTGCAATCTCAAGTATAACTTTGGAAATAACTTGCTCTTTAAGTTGATCAAATAGGTTATTGATCTTTGAAAGAGAGTACTTGTTCTTCACAGTCAGCCTATTCAACTATCAATAATCAATATACAACCTCATGGACCCATTTTTCTTTTTTAGAAATAATATTGGTTCACCCCATGGTGAAACATTAAGGCGTACATAACCCTTGTCTAGCAACTCTTACATCTATATTTTTAACTCTTTTAACTCTTTCACTCACTTGTTAAATCAAATTGGGTTTAACCCTCATCTTAACCATGATTGCTCTATCATGTGTTAGCTTTAAATAGATGTTCATAGCCTCAAGTCTTGCACATGAAAGAACATACAACATATCTTAGGTGTAAACTAAATACATAACTCATGAAAAAGATGATTTCTTATAACAATCATACTTGCTATTGACTTTCTACTCAAGGCATCAGTTATCACATTGGCTTTGCCTGGATGGTAGTCTATGACATAGTCATAGTCTGTAAGTAGTTCCATCTATCTTTTTTTGTTTCAAATTTAGTTCATTTGAGTAGGAAGATATTAGATACTCTTGTTGTCTATGTAAATGAAATATCTCTCCCCATACAGATAATGTCTCCATAATTTTAAAGCAAATACAATATCAATTAGTTCCAAATCATGAGTAGGGTAGTTTTTCTCATAAGGCTTGAGTTGCCTTAATGCATAAGCCACTACCTTACCCTCTTGCATAAGCACGTATCCTAAACCACTGTAAGATGTATTACTATATAACATATTGTCATTTCTTGACAATGGCTATGTAAGGATTAGAGCTTCAGTCAACATGGTCTTCAGCTTCTCAAAGCTTTTTAAACACTTGTTAGACTTAAACTCAGCATTCTTTTGTAACGGTTTTATTAATTGAAAGGCTGTGATGGAGAACCCTTTCACAAAGCATCTATAATATTTTGCCAAACCTAGGAAGCTTCTTATCTCTATAGCATTCTTTGATGGCTTTCATTCAACTATAGCTTCAATCTCTTTGGGATATACTCTTACCCTATCAATAGAAATAATGTGGAATAGAAATGCCACTTCTTCAAGCCAAAAATTGCACTTGCTAAATTTGGCATACAATTGCTTCTCTCTTAACTTATGCAGTACTAGCCTTAAATGCCTATAATGTTTTTCCTTGTTCTTGGAATATACTAGTTTGTTATCTATGAACACTACTACAAACCAGTCTAAGTAAGGATGAAAGACTCAGTCCATAAGGTCCATAAATATCAGTAGTGCATTCATTGAACCAAAGGGTATCACAAGGAATTTAGAGTGCTTATATCTTGTTCTAAAGGCAGTCTTGTGTACATCTACATCTCTAACCTTTAACTGGTAATAGCCTGATCTCAAGTCTATCTTTGAAAATACACTTGCTCCTTTAAGTTGATCAAATAGGTTATCAATCATTGGGAAAAGGGTACTTGTTCTTCATAGTTAGCTCATTCAACTACCAATAATAAATATATAGCCTCATGGACTCATCCTTCTTTTTTACAAACAATACTAGTACACCCTATGGTGAAACACTAGGGTGTACATAACCCTTGTCTAGCAACTTTGTAATTGTACCTTTAACACTTTTAACTATGTTGATGCCATTTTATAAGGTGCAATAGACACTGGCAATGTAATGCCTGTAATTTTTTGATAATTTAATTAGAGCCTCTAAATAGTGAATGGTACTTTTAGTAACTTGAAGTGAGATGAGGCTATAGGATGATAGAAATTATTAAAACATAAGTATGGATGAAATTTGGGATCAAATTAAAGTCATTTAGGGGTTAAAATTGATTGTAAAGTTTGCTTACCAGTATCTCGTGAATAGTGACTCAATTGAAATTAAACAAAAAATAGTTTAAAAAGTGCTCAAAAAATTCTAAGAATAACTTGAATTAATGGTAAAAAATTCTAACTAAGTTAATGGAACTAGTTTTGGAATTTTTTGAGGTTGGGAAGTAATTAAACATAATTAATTTATGTCGCGTTTACTCGGAAAAAATAATTTTTATTTGAGAAAAATTCTGATTTTTGGGGGATAATTAAAATACTAATTTTAATAATTTTTAGACCTATTAGCTGAATTTTTTTAGAGCATGAGGGCATGAGATATGAATTTTTAGGGATGAATTAGCTAAGATTAAATCCTAGCCATCCATTTTACACTAAGCACAATCCTAGCCATCCTTCCTATACATAAAGGTGGACTTTAGATGTTTCAAAACAATCATTTTTAGCCTCTTTTCCCCCTCAAATTCAGACACTTTCTTCTCCCTTGGAACCTTAGATTTCTTCTTCATTTCACCCATTAAAACTCCACCAAATTAACAACTTAATACATCAAAATTACCTCTATACTCCCCTCTCTCTAATTTAAGTGGAATTTCATCATAAGGAGGCTTAAAGAGGGAGATATTAGGATAGAGTGAATAGTGATCAAGGTGAGTAAAATGATTATTTTAAATTTCTAATATTTTTCTAAGGTGGGGTTTAAGACATACAAGGTATTTATGGGTTTATATTTCTATTAAATTTGTAAGTAGAATTTTTTTTAAATAATTTCAATGGTGACATATGTGTATTTTTTGTAGGAAGAGAATGAGGAGAGGTAGAGAGAAGAAAAGGACATGAGTGAGTGGTGATTTGAGGCCAATTTAGTGAGCCAAGTAAGTGAATTTAGTGATACATGCATTTAATTCATTAAATTGCATAAATTGTGTTATATGTACGTGTATGTTTGCATGGTGTGGCATGTGATTTGTATGAGATATGATTAGAAATGGTGTGTATACATTAGTTTGAGCCTAAATGGTGTGATAAATATGAAAGAAATGTGAGGCATGGTGAAGTACCTAATATGGCCAAAATTCACATATAAGGAAATTAATGGAATTTAAATGGTAATAAATGGAAAAATGTGTATGTTTAGGCTAATTAAATTAGTATAACTTAATTTGAATGTTTGGATGGAAATATATGGTAATTACATGGAATATGCTAAGTTAGTTGAATAGGTCATGGTAAAGTAATAGAGACCTAACATGACTATATAACATATATATAATTAAAATGTTAACTAAAAAAATAAATTTGTGTAAGTAACATAGTTCGATACCCAATCTTTAACTTGGTGGAATAGAAGAATTATGGTCACTAAAAATGGAATAAATTAAACTTGAAATAAATATGAGAAGGCAATATGAGAAGGCAAAAAGGGAGAAAGTTGGAGTAAATGTGACAGGCATGAGACTTGAAATTGAGTAAATAGAGAGGGAATAAATTAATAATGTGGTATTTGAATTTTTAGTAGATAGGGAATTGACATATCAAATAAAAGAATGAACTCAATGAACATGAACTAAAGCCCAAATTAGTTAGACACTTATTGGATAGATTGACCAGTTAACTAAGAAGTAGTAGCTGTTAGGACACCTTGATGTCATGAGAGGTCGATCCATGAGGACAACCATGAGATGATATTGATTTATTGATGATATTGTATGGGTGTAGCTACCTTAAAGTCTATGAAGGGCCACTACACATCTTATGAGATCTGATGGTAAGTGCAATTGCCTTAAGGTACATGACAAGCCACTCCACACTTGGAGATTTGATATGATGGAGTGTAGCCGTTGAGGTCCAAAATATGGGCCCCTGCACAACTTATAAAATGAATTATAGCTATCAAGGTTTAGGATGTGAACCCTTGCATAATCTTCATGATTATGATGAGATACGATATGATAGAGTGCGGCCATCGAGGTCTAAAATATAGGCCCCACATATACTAAGATCCCGTTATCCATTGTTAAATGGATAATCTTTTAGACATAGGCCATTAACTGAATAATGAGGGTGTTCGTGTCCCTTTTTTTTCCTTGGGCCGTCAAACTGAAACAACCAAAGACTCGACCTAAGCCTTAATCCCTGAGTCTCAAAAGACGAGAAGGAAATTAAAGGAATCTTGATCCGCTCCCATTTGATTAGCCTAGGAAGAGCGAGTTGGGCACCACAAGGTAAAAGTCGCCACCCAACTGAAGTCAGGAAATATCTTATAGGGCCAAAACCAGAGCGGTTCGAAACCCTACTCTTTTTTATATCTCAAGTTAATACGGAAATTCGATTTGAATTTATAATATTATTCTTTTTCTCAAGCGGCATTTTATAATTAAAATAAATCACGTATTCACGTATAAAGAATCACGAAACATATTTACAGAAAATAAATAGATGCTTGAAATTGAAATATCATACATGAAATTGGCCAATTGATTGTGTTGAGAACTTTGGTTCTTGTGTGCTAATTTTAGAAAATGGATCTTATGGTCATGACTTTTATTAAAATCGGGTG
>CANXYI010376611.1:0-11646 GCA_948208565.1 Hura crepitans | reverse complement strand
CATGTTTAGCATCAAAAAGCAAAGCAAACCTTTGGCATAAAATGTCTTTTATATAATTTCCAACCACATGTTTTCAATTTGCAAAACCTAATGACGACAAATTGAATCATTTGTTTGTCATTCAGGTGATTTTTACGAACCCCAACTACTTCCTCCCTCTTTTTGCTTCTTTCCTTGGCTTCACATTATCCATCTTTTCTTGTTTTTTTTTTTTTCAGTTTGTTTTTATCATCTACAAATGACCAAAAACCATCAACTTCAACTGTTTTTACATTACACAGCGAATCAAAGACCAATATTGTCTGGAGTGTTTTGATGTCTACTTGGGGTTAGACAAAATGAAAGAAAGTGACGGAAGAATCAGAAAGGAAGCATTCAACAAGAAAAGAGCAGGCAATGCGTAGCATGACAACTATGGAAGCAAATCTGATACATTGGATTTTCAAATTCTGTTTGGTGAGATGAGGATCGAGTCTATGATAAGAAGTGAGGCTGTATCAACCCACCCTAATCAATTCAATGCCGTTGAAGGAAATTTTAGTCTTGCAAAAAAGTTGCCCATTGCAAATCCGTTATTTGCTAGACAGACAGAATGAGCCCAGAAAGGGTGATGGCAACACTCTTTCCACAACGGATTCTCGGGCCACTCACGGCCCAACAGATAAGGGACGTCCCAAAATTTCACATAAAACGAAGATGGGATAGCAGGGAGCAAATAGACCACAACCAACCTCATTGGAAGTCATCTTATTGCAGAACTACAAAGCCTTTATAGTTTATACACAAAAAATCATGGAACGTTTTTCTTCCCAGCATTAGAATAAAATTTTCTGCAATAAATGCCTTGCAAATACCAAAGGTAAAAAAAAAAGAAAGCAATGCACATGCCACAATTACATATATTTTGAACCAAATAGATGAAAAAAAAAAAGGATGAGATAAGTGAAAATGGTGGTCAGAGAAATTGCAAGTATAAAATTTACCATGCATTTCAAGGTAGAAATCTCTCCTTAAGTTCTTTCACTCGGGAAATGACCCTTAGTTCTGAAATCTGCGAGCAACTGATCCTTCCGCTGGAAGGTATTCATTGACCAAGTAGCAGCCTCGCTATCAGATTCTGGGATATCCTTGATTGCGATCCGCCAAATATGAAATGTGAACTTCAGCGGGATCCACACATAATACAATGTCCAAAAAGGTTTGGCATTGATGATGCTTGTATGCAAAATCATAAACTGCAGTTGTAGAAGACATGATATGGTACAAGAAATATCAGATAACATTGCAGTAGGGAAAACCTTGATACACGCGCGCACACATAATTATGACCAAACATCTTAGTACAAACCCATTTACCTGTTACAGAAATTATTTTGATTTGAAACCTTCACTTTTTAGTTCTCCCCAAATATCATTCATTCAAATGTTATTGCAAATAGAGCTAGTCTCGTACTTCGTGAGCTACAAATAGAGATAAGACTGTAGAAGGTTTCGGTACCAAATTAAGATATGGCTGAATATCGGTTGAGAATCATTCAATCAAAAAATATAAATTCTTCATCAAATTTTGGCCACAAATATTAACTCTTAACCCTTCCATCAAAACTAAAAATTTTCGCGATAAATCGAGAATTTCACTTAGACAAGTTAGCATAATAGTGCAGCAGATGTACTTCAAATCTCATGATTCTTAGTGGCAGGGAAAAAGAAAGATGCATGAAAGAGCTGACTGCTGCTGATGATATTCTCTTAAATATTGTTTCCAGTCGTACTGGTGAATTTCTATGTAACGGACAAGAGTTTTCTACTAAAGCACATCCTATTAATCTATTGTGTAATATATATTCCACCAAACAATGGCGGTAATATTAATTCAAATGAACCTGCATTCAAGGAATCTTAAAGAACTTCAGTACAGGACATCCAACTTCAGCTGCAAATTTCTGACTTCTCAGGCATTTTTCTTCACTGTGTAAAAATGCAAAGCAAAATGTAAGGCTTGTCTGATTCTAAATCTCATACAAAAGCAGAAATTCAATAGTGAGAAATATATCCTGGATAGTTTAGAAATTTCAAATTCATATTGTTTCAGGTTTAAGCTCATAAACATTTTAGGCACATCACATCAGCAAGTATGCACATGCAAGATAAAGAAGTATAAAGGTAAAATAGTCTGTACGTATAGTCAGTCCCTTCAGGAAAAAGAGCAAGCCACAAGGAATCTTGAGGACCTTTGAAAGTAGAAAGCATTTAACGATAACAGGTTCATCAATTTCCTATCAACTGAAATAAACTCCAAAAGGTGAAAACCCCAACCAAAAACAGGTAGCTTAATCAAGCTGCACTTAAGAATATACTTAATGTAGCCCAGACTTACTTTTCGCAATGCAAGATCCCAAAGATACATCAAACCAACCTCAGTTCTGTGATTGGCAATGAACAAACGCGTTCTTTGGCAGGAACTGCATCCCCAAAGAAAACAACTTTCGTCCCATTTATCTTGTCAAATTGAAAGGGCCACATAGCTAGCCAAACAGAAATGATTAAGGAAGACACTTTTCTGCAATAGTGTATTGTGGCAAACCATGAAAGAAAGGCTGATGGACCAAAACACATTAAAAACATAAAAAGCAGTAGAAAGAAACATCACAAGACATACAAACCCCTTGCAAATCCAAGAGGAGTTTATGGAGTTGTTTTTGTTTATCAGTAATTTTGAGGGGCTTGCAGACTTCCATCTCTTTCTAGGATCTGATATAGAGACCTCTATTCCTCCTAAGCCAGCTGCAATACTAATGTGCCTCGACTTACTACAGATATCCACATATAGATTCAAAAATGCAATCCACACAAAATTAATAACAAAAAGAAAATAGAAGACATCAAAAGCAGATTATAGTTGCAAATATAAAGTTCAAAAGTATAAACCAAATATAGGCCCAGATAGAGGGAAAGTTAAAAGGGAGTGAGAAATGGGAATCAGGTTCTGCGATAACAACCTTCAAGTGAAACATAAGATGCTGTTAGATTTCTTTCATAAAATAGTAAAGAGAAGGACAAGGTATCAAGCAAAGATATTCATGCTCTTTCAGCAGGAAAAGAACAATGAAATTGGTAAGGGTGTGCCCTCTGACACTCGTTTATAAGCAAGAAAAACCAATAATGAGAGAAATTAAACAGAGTTGCTCAAAAACAATTAATTAAAATTCTTATCAAAGCCAAGTATCCATACATCAGAAAGCAAAATCGAACAGCAAACTAAAAAAACTGTAAGAACTCTATAATTATCAGCAATCAGTAGTAATTCGATCCATAATTTTTTTTAAAAAAAAAGGGCACCGTAACATCCGGTTGTTAAATACTTGCAAAGTAAGAAAAAAAAAAATTGTAAATCCATAAAATCAAACAATAGAGAATCAAATCATAAATAGATAATAGAATAGAGAATTGAGTTCCGAGAGAGAAAATAAATTACCTCACCAAGAGAAACGAACAGAGGAAGAATGAGAAACAGTTTTGAATGTTAAAAGACGGTTGACATTGTGGCGAGCGTTGAAAAGAATGAAGACTGCGTTATAACATTACCACATAAAAAATACAAGAAGAAAGAAAATTGGAATCTAGATTCCGAGTAGAAGCATAAGGGAAACTTACGTGGTGGTGATAACAAGAAAATAGGGCCAGGTCAGTGCGAGTGATTGATCACCTGATTGGGTATTGACTTGAGAACTTTAACAAATTGCAGGAAAGAGAAAAATGTACGGACCGCGAGAGAGAGAGAGATGCAAAGGGTTTAGGTTCTGCCTGGTTAGAATGCAGGGAAATGACGACAAACGCCAAATAAGGATGATTCAGTACAGTGGGTGTTGGTTTCTGACTTTATGGTTTTCTCCGGTCAACAAGGGGGTTTATTTGGATGCTAACGGGGATTTTTCCCGGGTTTAATTTGCAGGGACAATCTCCATGTGCTTATCGTATGTTTCCTTTTTCCCTCTATTTTGTTTGTAATTTTTTAATATTTTCGTTCCTGAATTTAATCTCAATCTTATAGACCTGAAAACCTTTCCCGCCTCGTATTCAGATTTGGAACATAAAACTATCCAAGAGAGATTTGTCTAAATTTTTAATGTGAATTTATATTTATCATATAGGTACCGCATTATTAAAAAATTAAATTAAAATTTTTTTTATTCCATAGTTATTTTTCTTTTGAGCCTTTAAGGAGAATTCACGTACTATCTATATTAATAAAAATTTTTAAAAAATTAATAAATATAAATTTTTTATTATTACGTGGCAACGTTTTTATTTGTATATCTTTTTTTTTTTTTTGCTTACGGCAGAGGAGAAATTTGTTTATCTCTTTAAGCGCTATGTCGCGCTAGAGTGACAGGAGAGTTTTCCTGATACTTATGACCTAAGGGACTCAGATATGATTTTCGTATAAGAACCATAATTCAAATGCTTATATTTTTTTTTTCAAAATGAAAATATTTAATACATAAAATGCATTCTAAATTTGTAATCATTTACAAATTATCATTCTCAATTAGTTGAATCTCAATTACCCTCTAGATTTATGTAAATTATATAATTCATTTTCTTTAAAGAATTACGTGATATGAAATTACGTTTTATATGTTATGCGTGTATTGACTCAAGATTTTATATTATGTGGCTATTAGAAATAATATATAATTTTATTAAGTTTAAAATTATAATAATTTATAAATGATGGTAAATTGAAAAAGATTTTTATATATTAAACGAAATGAAAAAGATTAAAAAAATTAAGTAAATAAATTATAATTCACAGGGCTTCAATGCATTTAGACCTTTTCTTTTTTGAGAAAAAAATTACGGAAAAGGAGGGAGGAGGATTATGTCCTTGGCTTGCATTTTCATGCTGTTCGAGCAAATTGCATCAACGCTCAAGAGTTGAGGACAGTTTATTTTTGACGTTTTAATGTGACTACGCGTTCAAGGCATGTATTTTTTTAAAAAAAAATATAAACTTATAATATTTTGAAGCATTCATCGAGTACATTGAGTGTATGATAATACATTATCAATCAAAATCGTTATTTTTATTCGACTGTCCATTTTTATGGTATATGATGCACCATTGTATAAAATTGTCATCCAATATTTTGATTATTAATAGCATATTTGCAGTAAATATATTCCTAATTTATAATGAAATAGTGTAAAAGTATAAATATAATCAGTATAGTATTCCGTTTGATACGGGAAGCAGATGAAATTTGATTTGTATTTACTGCGTCGCAATGGGTCTGATCTTTGACCAAAAAATTTTGACGGCTTGATGGCAAATTCCACTGTTAAGAAGCTTCCAATTTTTAGTTTTCTGGTCAAAAAGACACAAGAAAAAGAAAACTAAAACATGCCAAAATTTCAGGACAAACGTGTGAACAAATGGCCAGAGTCTCTATTCTCTATATACTGGCCGATCATCTTAGCTTGTAAAACTGTACGTATACGATCTTCTTCTTGACAGGAATTTGTAATGTGACGCAAAAGATGAAATCACAATCTGTGTTCATGAATAAATAACACTACACAAATATTAAAATCAAAAAGTTCATTTTCTCCAAACTGGTGACCTGTACAATATTAAAATAAAAAAAAAACAAGAAATTAAAAATCAAGAATGGCAGAGAGTCGTGAGAGGGCGGCTTGCCTTTCCATGGCGTTGACCGAGGAAATTTGCTGATCAATGTTGCTCAATCCCTAACTCATTTGCATTCAACTTCGTGACACAATTAATATTTTTTTTGGCACATGATCAAAGAAAGAAAACAAAACAATAGAAATTCAACCCATTTGATTTCAACTAGCTTTCGCATTCTTGGTATCAGAAACCTGAAATTCTTGAGCCTTTCTCTTTATCAGATGCACATTAACGTAAAATCTCAGAAACAATAGCGAAATAACTGCATTCAGTACAGAGTTTAAGCTCCAAGCCACCATTCCATTGCATCCACCTTTCAGAAAATGCAAGAAAAGAACTCCAAAGTGGCAGACCAAATTGCACCATAAGAGCACGAACTGGCAATTCATCACAAAAAAGAAATGGGCTCTCGGCAACCCGATCGCAGTCCAGAAACGGTACCCATAAACCACTGAGTACAATAAAGTTGTTAAAAGAATGGCCACTACTTGGAAAGATTGAGAGAATTCGAGCCACAGAAAGGACATAAACAAAAGAATCGACTGGTTGAATAATGTAAAAAAATTGAGTTTTCGTCGTTGGAGAATTGTGAAGAATGTACGGAATAAGTGAAGGAAACGAGAGAGGTAGAAAGTGTAGGACCAGAAGAAGACACGGCCGGTGGGTCTTGTCCCGAGTGGGAAACAAAGTAACCATTGAAAAGCGGTGGCGGTCTTGGTCCGCCGCCAGAACCACCGGGTGTCGCGAATCTCTGAGATTGTTGAGAAAAGTAAGCCGGCGAAAATGAAGGCAGAGACCAGCGCCACCACCAGGCTGTGGATGGCAGGGATCGGCCCAAGTGAGATACGGCAGTTACGGGGGAGGAGGAGGGAGAAAAGGAGGTGAAGGGTGACGGCGGCGGCGATGTAAAAGGCTATAACGGAGAAGAGAAATGACCATGTTGAGCCCCATGTCTGGGTTATACTCCACCGGAAATTCACAACTGAAGGATGCTCCGATAAGATGTTTTTGAAGCTCTGTAATGAGGAAAGTGCCATGTCTATAAGCATATTTGGATGAATGTTTTCAGGTAGTCAAAACAAATGAAATCAAAACGGAGAAAAGAAAATAAAATCTTGTGATCACGCACGGTAGAGAAATCAAGAAAATGTCGTTTTCGGCTGCTGGAATTTTGGAATTGGAGGTCAGCTGATACCATATTATATTTATATAGGATAGAATATCAAACCAAAATTTTGAATTTCTGTATTGGAATATTCAAACATAATTTATAAACATGATAAATGGGAAATCTTGAAATCTCAGTACTTCCGCATTGTTAGTTTTTTATTATTATTATTGGGAAAATGTTATCAATATTGATGACTAATTATTTTATAGGATTTGGATTCAAATATTACTAAAAGAGAATTTTAATTGTGTAATTAATATGAAGTTATCAAATTAATGATCTTTTGACACCGAGTTTGATTAAGATTTAAGTTGGAAATTATACTGTTGCCATTAAGTTCCAATCCAATATAACGACATGAAAATTTCACATTTGCACTACTTAATAATTTTAATTAGCATTTTTCAATAATTTAATGCTTCAGTTTTGGATTGATTGCTTAATGATGCAAGGAGGTGTGTCTAAACTTAAACACCCTAATATTTTGGATTTATGTAAATTTGTCTGAGTCCATAAAATTAATTTATTTATTGTTATATGAATAAAAAGTTATATAAATATATATAATTTGGTAAAAGTAAAAATGACATTATCTGGGACGTTGAAATAAATTTGAATTTCTATAACTATTAGTATCGATTTTTTTTTTTTTGGAATCTAATCGCACCATGCATCGGTTTTCTGCATTGAGAAGAAATAATGTGCTGGCATTTCGCAATTCGTTGCTTCATAGCAATTTCGCTTCTAGAAGCAAAACGGCGTCGTGACCTGTTAGTCAAACATGACTAGGCTTTCTAGAACGTTGCGGTACCGAATTATTGGCATAAGAGATTAGATAGGCAAAGACTTGACTTTTTTTTTTATTTTTCTTTTCAATTAATAAATTTATTCTTACTTTTCCTAATCTTAAAAATTAAAAATTTATTCTTTAATATCAGGTTTCGATCAAGTTTAGTCAATCATTTGACTTATCGACTCGAACATAGTGATTAAACCAAAAATCTTCTTATTTCAACTTGAATATTTCTTTTTTTTTTAAATTATTAAAACTTAACTAGCAAATAGATTAATTTTTTTATATAGAATTCAATTACAATAGGATCAATATGTGTGTACGCCTATAAAATATATTTCAGCATTTTTATTTTCGTATTTAAAAATGATCTAAATTCAATTAGTAATTTTGATTCAATCTAAATTCGCTTAAAAATATTAATCTAAATTCAGTTAGTAATTATTTATGTAATCTTAATTTTCAGTGTCGGTATTCAAAAGCAAAAAGAGAAGATCCTTTAAGAGAGAGTACGAAGAGAGTGCAAGCGATTTAGAAATTTTCGGTACAGAGGGCCAACTGAAGTTGGCTATAAATTTACTGGAAACTGCTGATACTCTTGCAAATTCTTACTGCAAGTGGATACGTAGACACGGTGAATGTGATTATATAAAGCTCCAGAGCCTGGGTGAAAAGAGGCGTCAATGGATGATAGACAAATTGCAAGGAAAGGCTATATCTGAGAAAATCAGAGTTACTTTAACGAAGGTAAGAAGTTAAATTTACTCTCCATTATCCTCTCTGATGTTTAATTTCTCTTATTTTACTCTCAAATAAATAATAACGTTGAAGTAAAATCAATTTATTTTCCCTTATTTTACTCTCCTTTAAACATAGGCTAGGAGAAATTTTCAATTTTAATGTAATTTGCAATTTGCTAACGAGAACGGCACATCGGACGGTCCAAATGCCGCGAGATTACAACGACCACTGTTACTCGACACAGCTGGCAAAAGCTAGTGGGATATACCAAAACAAACCTACGTGCTAAACAAGCGAATTCTTTTTCCTCATCGTCAACATAATTTCTAGGGATTTTCACAGCTTCTTGCCTTCTCTATTTCACCTCTGCCATCGATCGGTTCGTCTTCTTCTTTGCCATTATATAACAACGTTACTTGCTATTTTTTTTCTCTTAAGAAGTTAGGATTTTGTTTGGCTTGTTGATGAGTTTCGTTCAATTGTTGATAGTTTAATCCATCTTTTAAGAGTTGTTTGCTGAATCGAGAGGTTGCATTGTCTTACGCAATTTTGATTTTTATATAGAGATCTGAGGATATTGTGTTTTGAATTTGTAGGGTTTTTGGTGTTGATTGCAATTTTAAGGCTTGAATTACTTTCAGGGATAATACTACTCTTCATTTTTTTTTCTTTTGACTCCAATGTTTTAGTGAGTCGTTTGATTATTATAAAAGACAATATAATAGGATTCGTATTTCATGAATCTGCCCTGGAAATCCCCTGTCTTGCCCTTTCGTATCTGGCATACTTTATCATTTTGGAGATGGAACTAGATGTTACGGTAACATGATCAATTTGCCTTGGCGGCTTTAAAGTTTGAGGGCTGTGAAAATTTTGTACTTGGTTTGCGCTCTGGAGGACTGGGCAATATTATTTGTAGTTTTGAACTGTTTGGTGTCTTCATGATTTCAGATTAGGTACTGTCTTAGTTTGTTTTGCTCGTGTAAAATAATTTTTGCTTTTGATTTATAGGCATTTGAGATTTTGAGGTGATTGTTGGGAATGGCAAGTGAGTTTGGTGAATCAACAAGCAGACCAGCCCAAAACTCCACGTTTTCTAATAACAATGGTAATGGTGATGCCGGTAATTTTGAATGCAATATTTGCTTTGACTTAGCTCAGGACCCCATTGTGACATTATGTGGACATCTTTTCTGCTGGCCTTGTCTTTACAAATGGCTTCACTTTCACTCACAATCCAAGGAATGTCCGGTTTGTAAGGCTCTGGTTGAAGAGGACAAGTTAGTTCCCCTTTATGGTAGGGGTAAAACGTCAACTGATCCTCGATCAAAGTCCATCCCTGGTGTCAATATTCCTAATCGTCCAGCTGGGCAGAGGCCTGAAACAGCCCCTCCACCTGAACCTAATCATTTAGCACCACATGGCTTTGGTTTCATGGGAGGGTTGGGAGGTTTTGCACCAATGGCAACAGCTAGGTTTGGAAATTTTTCTGTCTCTGCAGCTTTTGGTGGTCTCATTCCTTCACTTTTTAACCTTCAAGTGCATGGTTTTCCTGATGCTGCCATGTATGGTCCAGCAGCTGGATTTCCCTATGGGTTCTCTAATACATTTCATGGTGGCCATGCACATGGATATCATCGACATCATGGGCAAGGACAGCAAGATTATTATCTGAAGAGGCTGCTTTTGTTTATTGGGTTTTGTGTTCTTCTTGCTCTTATTTGGCAATAGCTTCCTAATGGATATTTAGCGTTTGTTTATGCGATGTCCTTGTAAATTTGTTAGTGCAATTGTTTTTCCTTTTTATGTTGAGGAAAATGTCCATAACGTACACTGCCAGTACTCTTATAGCTTCTAAATGTTTTCACCAGCAATATGGAATTGGAATGTGATTTGCATGTTTTTCCTTTGTTGTGTTGCAAGTTATCTAGCATCTGTAATCACACATGGTTGAGTACGTCATTGCTCTTACTCGCAGTGAAAATGATATGTAAAATTGATACTGGGATTACTTTTCTGTAATGCATTCTAATGCTCAATTTTTTGAATGTGCATGAATCATTCTTTTCAGAGAACTGAAATCATGAATGTGGTAGCATCTATAAAGTCTTGCAGCTTTTCTATTTGAGTCAAAATGTCTTTTCTGCAAACAATTGTATTATAGGGCCAAGAAGAAATTGTTCTATTTGCTTACTGCCCTGGTAATACTATGTTACAAAAGATATGCAGGAACCGGAACTCTTTGTAAGATGACTTGTTTTTATCTCATGTTTTCTCATTCTCAACTGCCCTACAATTAATTAAGGCAAATCTGGGCTATATGAGTGAGTCTTTTTATTGACCATTAAGGTTCATTATGAATTTACTGAATTTAACAAATGTATAAATTTTGTTTTTGAATTGATTGATCGGCCTGCAATAGTTCCTTGAGCATTACTTTTTTATTTGTCTAATTAGTTAGCAAAGAATTTGAGTTTTAATTCTGGTGTTATAAGAGCTCTTGTAATTCGTTTTTAAGGCCTGTTTAAAAGTTTAGGTATGGATTGCACATGTTAACTTGATGTCTTTTTGGTAAACTTGAGCAATTTGCTCCATATTTTGTTTGATATGATGCCAGTTATCTAATGAATGTGATGGTAGATTTCTACGGATAAGTTATCTTGTGTACCTCCATTTTGTCAAGTTTGCAACAGATAGTTCTGCTATATGATATCCTAGTTCTGGTTTCAGGCTTTCAGCTGTCTTTCCGAGATCAATGATCTTGGTCAGATTACAGGGTCTTGCGTCTATAACACAGACTAGAATGCTGATGACTTAAGAGTGACTGGTCAGACGATTGTTGAGGTAATGTGCTTTGTACTGGGATGATCTGCTCTGGTCATGCTGTTTCTTTCTACGGTGGTTCGGATGGTCTCTGCAGTAGCTTTTTGTCTATTCCATGCTATAATTTTTTAAGATTGTTTTTGAATTTTTTTTTTCTTTTCCCATGTCTTGTGGTTTCTATAAATGTTGCTTCTCTTCACTGTGTTTCATCTTTGACTTATCGTCCCATAATGCCTTCTTCTTACAAGACATGTGGTCCTATAAATGGTGTTTTCAGCTCATTAATCCACATGCATTTTCAAACGAGATGACCCACCATTTTGAAGATACTTGATAAATATTGTGACCCTTAATACAAAAACTCCGCATCTAGCACATGGGTTGCTTGATTTGAGGCCAAGAGTAATATGCAGTTTTAGTGCTAGG